>CANUEX010020255.1:0-28963 GCA_948099535.1 Jatropha multifida
TATTTCTTGTATGGTGATTTTGGCATGTATATAAATATTGTAAATGGTGAAGGTTGTACATATTAAGTTTATTATTAATTAAGAGTTGTGATTAATTAAGTAATGACTTTTTATTATATTTTGGTGTATAAATATCAATAATTACTCCTAAAATGAATAGTTATAACATTGATGATGGTATCTAAATGTAATGGACGAATATTTAGAAGTGCTTGCTAATGATTTGAGTTGAATTGGAGTTTTGGGGTTTGGAGAAGTTATATTGGAAGTGTGTATATTTTCCTTGTGTGGCAAGTAAATTTTTAGGGGACACTCTTGCGAAATTTTCATAGGAATTTTCTTAAACTTTATTTTTTAAAATTTTTAATTATTTGCCTCCTTATGAAAATCTAACAACTTCTAATATGTGATCTAGAGTTAGTAAGTGAGATAAAGCGGTGCTCCGGCACTGAATGTGGCATCCGCCGTCTAGTTCTCTGGGATTGGGCGGCGGGTGTTACAAACTAAGTATTAAAATTGTATTTTTAATTTATATGTTATTAATCAATTACCAATAATTATTTATAATAACAAATCAATTAAAATTTAACAAAGTAATAAATAGGGAAAATCAAACTTAACAATATTTTACGAAGCCTTTTGAGTTATTCCAAAAATCGGGGTGTTATTCAAACTTTCAAACAGGATTCATGTGCAGAAAAAAAAAACTAAGCTTTTTCCAAAAAGCACCTTATCTAAACATAACAAAAGATTAGTTCAGTAATGCTTACCTGAAGCAGGATCGGACTAGCTAACCAGATTCCCTCTACCCTGTAGGCTTGGTCGAGGCACAAAATAGTCTCTGCCAAAGCCACACTAGCAATCCCGGCACCTCGCTCCATCTGAAGGACCAGGTCTGCCACCCTTAAATCCCCCCAGCCTATTGAACCAGTCAGTATGCCAGTACTCACCAAACAGAAAACCAAAGCCTGAGTCCTGAACCTCTGGTACTCCAGGTCATTAAACCCGAGTGGATCCAGATACCAGTCCACCAACTTGGCTAAATTCACCTGATCTCCTACCACCAACTCCTTAGCCTCTATCACAGAGAGACCGAGCATCCTCATGAAGCTCTTAGAAAACCCAATCTTGGTCAATGCAGCCACCGGAGCCCTCTCAAAACTACTGCCCACTATAGCCGCAAACTCCTCGTATGTCAAACACATTTGCTCAAAATGTGTACCAAATCGAAAAACATGAGTTTGTTGATCCCACAGGTGCAAATAGGCATCCAAAAAAGCTCGATCCATCGGCAAGCCTCTCAACATCACCAAAGAAGCCATATCGTACCGGCTTAAATTAATCTTCTCCACTTTTGTTAGCCTATTGGTCCACCTTTGCATACCATAACTGATGAATGGCTTCATTTTTGGGTAGAGTGTATGAAATTTGAGAAAATAGGGCCCTAGGGTAGAAAACAATAAATGTTTTGGAGCCATAAATGAGGTATTTATAGGCCTCAACCTCCACCAGACAAAACGTGTTGGCACTGATCAAGCCATAATCGGCACCGACATGCCCTAAAACAGCGCCCTTCTGACTAGGGCAAAGTGCCAAAACAACATTGTTCTATAGGACTCTGGCTTCAATTCGAGGCTGCACGGCGCCGATAGGGCCATTAAAAAAAAAGAGAGGAGAAAGAGAGAGAAGAAAGCCAAACCAAAAATCAAAACATTAGCATATCGAGCCTAGTTTTCTCACAAACACTCCCTCAAAAATTAAGTCGGATCATCATAAGTGGTATGGCATGCATCATGCATATTTATTTTGCTTGAATTGATCATGATTTTCAGATCACGACACGAGATATCAGGGTAAGTAGTGCTGACAAACTCAGAAACTAGGGAAATCAGTGCCATCAAATCAGAAATTAGGGCAATCGACGCCAAGTTCATTTATAAAACAGGGCGATCAGCGCCAAATTCATTTACCAAAATCGAGCGACCAGTGCCAAATTAGAAAACAGGGCGACTAGCGCCAAATCAGACAAAATCAGGGCGATCAATGCCAAATTCATTCAATAAAACAGGGCGAACAACACCAAATAAGAAAAAATCAGGGCGACCAGTGCCAATTCAAAAACTAAGCAGGGTGACCAGTGCCAAGGCAGAAAACAGGGTGACTAACGCCAAGTCAGATAAAGACAAGGCAATCAATGTCGCCAAATAAGAAAACAGGGTGACCAGCGCCAAGTTAGAAAATAGGGCATTCAGCGCCAATCTAGAAACCAGGACATTTAATGTTGCCTATCTTGAAAAACAAGGCGATCAACACCAATTCGATCAAACAAGGCAATTAGTGCCATTTTGATCAAATAAGGCGATCACTGAAAATCTAGTAAACAGGGAAACCAGTGCCAACCAGTTTAGAGAATAGGGTGATCAACACCAACGTAACTAGGCAAGGCGACCAGTGCTAAAAAGCAAAGCAAAATAGGCAAATTAGTGCAACATATGGGCAATAAAGTATGACATTCAGGCAATCAGTGCAAGTCATAAATTCAAAGCATTCAATGCAAGCAAATAAAATAAGCAAAATAGACATGTAGAAAATGAAGAATTCCATAGCAGATCCTATAAAAATCTGGTGCTCAAATCAGGGCGCACCAGCTCGAAATGTACTAATCTGGTGCTCATAGCAAATCCTATAAAAATTGGTGCTCAAAAGAAGCCCTACTACTTATACTTCCTTTTCCGTTCCTCTCTCCCCGTCGGCCTTGGGTTAACTATCCTCTTACGGGTATGAGAATTAGAAAGCTCAGCTCGAAGATGCCCCACAGCCACTGAAATCTCCTAAGCCCACTCAATGCTTGGCTACAAATGAAAACAAAAAGGAGTCAGTAATAAAAGTCAAGATCCAGCTTGAAATATGAAATGCAGAGATAGAAAGGGAAAGTACCGATATGTCAGCAAGGTACATTGGCTAACCATCAAGCATAACCTCCGGCACTGTGTAGTAAGTAGTCCTCCCTGAGTCAAAGCAAGGGACTCTCTCCTATGATTTTGGCCTCGAACGAAGAGGAATGTTGCTAAATCGGGAACCCTCGGATGCAGAAGCATGACCAGTTGAAGATGACCCTCTACTTATGGAGGTGCCAATGGAAGCCAAAGGGTGATCGGTTGGGCTAAACCCAGCTCCCATATCCTCTACCATATTAAAGACGACCTCTAGGTCTATGCAAAATCAAAATCTTCCATAGGCTTCGCACCTCCACCTTGCCTTTAGGAGTATGATCTAGTCTTTGTGTCTGAAGACCTATCCAAAGGAGGCTTGACTTGAGGAGCTAGTGTGGCAGCTACCAATCAGCGTAGATGTCCCCGACCAGCAAGAACGGCTCAATTGACTCACCCAATGCCTTCTTGATCTGATTCTCTATGCTAATGTCGTCCAACATGTCTACACGGGGGTTGGCCGAGATCTAATGGAGGCCCATGTTCTGATGATAGGCTCGCTCACCCAGATAGTACCGCCTAATTGACCTACACCTCAAAAGGACTCGGTGGTGCGTCAAAGTCTAGGCCTGTTGTAAGTTCCCCTCCAACGGAGTGTCCAAGACACGCTGAAACATGCGAATCCTCACCTACAAAGAGAAGACAATCTCAGGTGTTAAAGTTCAAACCCCAGTTCAAAGATGGAATGTATAAGCCACTTAGTACATACTTGAGCTATGGACAGCTCATTGAATCTACTCCTCAAAGCCAGATGATCATCTCTGGTATGTCGCCCTATCAAAACTGGCATAAAACAACACATCGCTGGAATCTCCAAGGGCACATCTAGAGTCATCACAGGAGCAATGAAAGGGAAAAGGAAGAAAGCCTAGGCCTACAAAATAAGAGTCAGGTTTCAACGTGAAAATAGTCAATTTCAAAGAATATGCAAGTAGAAAGTGATTCGATAGAAAACATACCTCCCAGATGTGTGCAATACCGCCCAACCCAGTCCGGCCCATGATGACTGTATTTGCTCATGTCATTATGCATCGTCACCAGAAAAGCGTCGTCCCAGTCATACTCTCTAAGCAACCTCGGGTCCATCAAGGACGCTACAAAAGAGAGGTCTATGTGATCTACCTAGTCATGTGCAATCGTGCATCCCAGGATCAAAAGGAGGGAAGCACGGGTCAGCTGCTCAATAGTGGCTCTCTCCTCCCCTCCTCGACTCAACTCTCTTAGTTGGTCACATAAGGTGCTGCGATGGTATGACCCGCCAGCACCTAGCTCCGGAGTAAAACCTAGCAAATCTGTAAAACGCTCAAGCGACAGTATGGAGGAATCCATGTCCAGTGGGCGAACGGATATAGATTGTAAAATTATAAATGAATTCGGATACAGATAATTAATTGGATATTTAAATAGGTTCGGGACGAATACAAGTAGTAAAATTTTAAATGGATATGGTTACAAATAATTCAAAATTCACAAGTATCAACCCAACTTTCATCTCTAGTTCTCACTCTAGTTTTTGGCACTTAGAGCATCTCCAATGCAAATGTGAATTTCTCTTATTCAATTGCCACATTAGAAAAATGGAAAGACTTTTTGAAAAATGTTCTTCGATGCTAATGTTTATTTAGGATGTTAAGTTGATGTGTCAAAAAAATAAATAGACATTGCTACTACACCTTTTATTTTTAAAGGTTCTCTTAGACAATGTGAACCTTTATTGCTCTTTGTTCATTGGTTGTAAATTAAATTGTGGGCCCAGAAAAGAGAAAAAAAAGAGAATGGAACAAGATTCAAAACTAATGTATTGGAGATAGTTTTTTAAAATTTATTATTTATAAATACGCATTCAACCACATTATTATTTACACATTTTATTTCACATAAGACATAAGCCACAATTCACATTTGGATTGATGATGCTCTTAACTGTCTAAAGAAATTAATGTCTGAAAAAAGTAGACCTCCTTCATAAAAACACAATACAACACCAATCAAGTCCAGCACCAGCAGTTAAGGTGGAGGCACTAGCGGGTGGGGTGAAGGTAATAGGACCAGGTTTGACACTCCCTTCCTTCTTTAAAAAAATAAATTGTTGTGTTGACTTTATTAGCATGCTTAAATTACACCATTGTAGTAATATTATTGTAATAATAAATAATTTTTTATATAAAATATTTTTAATAATCAAAATTGTCATTAAAGAAAGAATTTAATACCGATTAGTTACATAATTTAAAATCATGTAAATTCCATCTGAAAAATCAATTAATTAATTAAGAGAAATTACAAATAGAAAAGTATAACAAAGTAGATTTTGAAATCTGAAGTGAAATTGATCTATAATTAATGAAAGCCTTCTTAAATAATTAAATTATACTATTACACCTATATATATATATGAATATGAAATTGATCCATAATTACTTGCTTAGAACTGGTGCATGGTTATTAGTTATGGATCAAACCAATAATAATAAAAAATTTTTAAAAAGTGTTCCAATTTTTTTTTTTCAGTATATAATTAGAAATACATTTATTTCAATAAAAATATTTTTTTTCATTGATTTAATCTACGAGTGAGGCCATAAACTTAAGGTAAAATTTTTCTTAGGAATGTAGTGAAGTCCAAAGCAAATAGCACCACATACTTTGTCCACAGCTATGTTGCAAAAGGCAGAGACAAGCGAGCAGAGTGAGACCTTGCAAGCGGTGGCTTATTCGCATTGGCTGGCCTACTACTCACATGCTTCAATGTGCAGTTTCCTCCTCTTTGTCCCTCTGTTGCTGCACATTTCACTGGCTGTGGCCCTACATTAACCGCCTTCTCACATCGACAGCTCAACAACCCTCCATTCCCTCCTCCTCCTCTTCTCTTCCCGCAACCGCCGCTTCCGCTACTCTTCTCCGATTCATGTTGGCGCATAATTGTCGTCTCCTCTGCTTCTGAGAAATTCGTTACACTTGCTTTGTCGAATCCTTCTGCTGTCGTTACGCTCCAATCAATGCTAGCTTCACTTGGCTCATAATAACATTCTGTTGGTGCTACTAATGTATCCAGACTTTGCCGGCAATATCCACTGTTGCTGCCCGAACGTCTTGCGTTGAATATGGAAGCCTCCTCCAGTGAATCCCTCAGATGATTGTACATTGGGTACGACGTTGTTTGAGTAGAGAAGCTCTCTATTTCAAATAAGTCTGAACTCGCATCACTTGCTATGTCATCATCAGTGATTGCTACTCGTGACTTGGGACTTGCCTGAAATGTGAAACTCTGACGTCGTTGAAGCTCCACTGCTGCTGTCTTGGTTGAAACAGGATCATAACACGGTTGGAAAACTTCCAGTGAATCCCGAGGTGGATCCTCAAGCGCAAGAGGAGTAGGAGGAGGAGGGTTATTATAGCTAGCAGGCGATGGCAATCCATTTAACACTAGTTTCATAGGAGATATTGATGATAGTGTTGTTTGGTTGAGTATGGGGAAAGAGAACCCATCTGTACCATCTGTGAATGGTCTGGCTGACGACGCTAACACGCGGTGGTGGCTTATACCTGAAGGAAAACGGTTGTTATCTGCTGAGATTATTGTATGAGAAATAGGAATGACTTCCTGTCTTTGAAGCCAATGATCTGTTACAGCACAGCATTTTTCAACCGAGTCAGGAGTTGTCTGTCTTTTGAGATTCCGGTCTTCTTTAGACTTGTGATTTAGACGCGACGGAGTTCTTGGTTCTGATAGTGTTTCCTCAACTCGAACAGATTTCTTGCCAGAGCAAGGACATCTTCGTCCAAGAAGCCATTTTGATGCAAATCGTTTTTTCTTTTCATCATTATGACCAGAAGCAGGATTACGGATAGAGACAGCGATAGCACCCGGTGGGTTTGACAGCAAACCAGTTTGGCTATTCCAGCTTGCCTCCGACGAAGCCGTTGGCGTTGCATGGAATGAACGAGTCCTATAATTCCGACCATACCCATCCACTGAAGACGAAGCAGAAGAGAATCTTGGAAGAGAAGAGAGATCACTTGTTTGAGAAATGCGTTCCAGGTTAATAACATTAACAGGAGAAACTCTCTTGCTCATTCGCGAATCCCCGCTGCTACTGTTTTCATTGAAGTATTTCTGCGCATCAAAAATGCTTAATTCAGAATCTTCAGCTTGACTGTTGAGTTGCTGCTGCTGATGTTTGAGATGAGAGGAAAAAGATGCATCTGATGTTTTGACAGTTGATGAAATTGCTTTCTGCTGAAAGGAAACAAAAGGAGGGGAAGGTTCTCCAACGTCTAAGCCATCAGCTGCAATGGTTTTCGTGGCTAGTGTTGATCTTTCCATCTTTAACGAAATTCAGATAATCACAGAAACCCCAACAAGACCTGTCTTCGAAAATCCTCTCTCCTAGTCTATATTATATGTAGGAAGTGCAAGAATTCAATAATGGAGCAGTAAAATATTAGTCAGCACAGAAGATGATGGGAAAGACTTACCTGCACTGGCACTGTCAGGCATAAACACCTAAAATTTAATGATGGAAGTTGATGCAATGGATATATACTTAATATATGCAAATATTTTCTGAAAAAATAAATAAATAAAGGATTTTGGTGATATGGTATTTAATGTTGACGACAAAGACCAGCCAATCTAATCACTAGCCAACCAATCCAATCAACAACAGAAGTATTAAATGTAGAAAAACAAAACGCATGTCACGTTAGCTTAATGGTTTTGCATACCCTACACACACAGTTTCCTAAATCAATCATCATCTTAGGGATTGGGTATAGCCACAAGTGTTTAGTATTTTTATAATGCCCTTCCACTTAGGTCCTACCTTCACATCCATTTCCCTATCAGCAGCAAGTGCTATTGCCACCACTATCAGCAGCGAGACTGCTGCCATTTTGTGAGGAGACGCATACCTTCCTCTCCTCCCCACTCTTTTCTCCCTCTTTATACAACAACAATAATTATAACAATAATACAACACTCAGTTACATGTTGGAGGTCTGTCACTTCTATCCGGAGACCCATGTCTGAAATAACATTCTTCATCTATGGTTCAAAATCAAAGCATCATTTTTTCTTTTTCTTTTATTTTTATTTGTGTATTAGAAACCAAAACCTGGATATGAGATGGAGAGTTTGAATAGCTCTTAAGAAAATGTTTTTAAGGAATGATTTTGATTCCATAAAAAATTTACAGGTATGCTTTATAACTATTTTTTTCAATATACAAGAAAATTTCAGTAACATGTTTAATGATAATTATCCACACTGCAAAGTTAAAAGCAATAAATAGAAATACAAGCATAAGAACTCAATTGAATATACTGGTCATGAACACTAATCTCCCTAAATCTTGGATGTGATTGTTTGAGTCTATGGTTCACTTACCCAGTTATTTTTTATTGGAAATATTCATATAATTTCTGATTCAAAAGAAAAACATTCAATTGCAAATCTAAGATTGCCTATAAAAAAATTAATCTAACAACTTCTATGCTCCATAATTTTATAAGATAATATAAGATTCCATAATCTTATGTTGCCGGCGCCAACTGCTTCAATCTAGCCTGCAAGACTGCTCCGGCTTCATCAGCCACTGTCTTCTTTTTTGACGCAAGCTGCATTCAGAAGTTCATTTGATGTGATTGACAGACTAGCCACAAGGTAAAACAGCAGAAAATGTACAAAGCTTCCACTTCAGAAGGATTACTCAAATAAAATAAATAAATAAATAAAAGGGGGAGCATAAACACAAAGGAAATGCATCGCAACAATAAGACTAGTATGCTGGACGGTACTCGTATCCATCTAAACATCTCTCCAGATGAAAGACAAGCATGGACCCACATGATTCTTGCATAGGCAAATGGAGAAGCAGGCCTCAAAGAAGGACGGGAGGGGTGTAAATGCCCAGACCCATTCATCCGAAGATTAAATAATAAAAGGAAAACAAAAGGAAAAGCCTAAAGTTCAAGTTTTAAATACGAGACAGTCTCAAACATAGTCGTGGCCTTCTGTTAAGTTGGATACACCTAGAATCATAGTCTAGTCACATGCTCAAGAAAATAAGGACAGAAGAAACTTTCAGCTGATTTATTCTACGCTTCCTTGACTGATTTAGCAAATTTAATATGCAGTGCCTTAACTCAGTATATGTGGCAATGCTTTTTTTAAACATTTCTTCTTCCTTTTTTTTTAACAAGAGTTCAACTTACATATTCTATAAAGTCTTCACATAGATCTATTATGGTTAAACAGCAAACATTACTACCTTTGGTTAGCATCATATTTCTGACTATGATAAAACGACACTTATACTAACCTAGCAAAGAAAGAAATTTTTGGTACATCTAATAAACATCAAACAAATTTACGTACCCCACAAAGAACTAATTCTTTGTTTGTGAAAATAGCGAGGAAAAGAAAGAGATAAGAAAGATAGTGAACAGATAGATTTTGACATTCTCCTCTCTTATTTGGAGAAGGTGGAAATAAGGGGTAAGAAAGGAAGGGGCAAGTGAGTGTGGGGCTGTGTGTGTGTGTATATATAATGAACGATCAAGGAAACTGCAAAATTTTTAACCATGAAATTGAGATATGGATTAAATATAGAGAAAATTATTGTCAGTCCCTATACATATCGAAATACAATTACTCAATCCCTGCTTTTTAAAAAATATTTTTTGAAGTCCCTATATTTTGAAACCTTAATCTAATAGGTCCTTTCAAAACACTCATTTTTGGCTGTTAGTGTATAGTGATAAGTCAAAAATAGCCTCATATTCCTTTCACATTTTCATTTTGCACCAGACCATCCAAATCTCTCTCCTTCGGCATCACCACCATTACCTTAACAATTAATGCAGATTGGACGCAAATCACTTTAACATAACTTATTGGTCTCGCTTCACAACATCCTAAGCATTACCAAAGCAATTTTCAGTCTGAAAATTTCTTCCACCTAATTTTCCTGCACCCAAGTAAGTGCCTAGTAAACTCTATAGCAAACAGTTCATGAATGCTCCCCATTGTCTATAGCCCCGCTCTTCTTAGGGATCGAGAGATAGAGGGCTAGCCATACTAGGACCAAGTTTTTTAATAACAAAAATATTCACGTAAAGAAACTAAGAAAGCAAAAAATCTTCTCCCCAATTAATAAGAGAACTCCTTAATATTAAAATTTTTCATTATTTTAACAAAGTGAAAGTAAAAAAATTAAAGAAACACCAACAATATTGCACAAAAATGCAACCCTTAAGACTTTAAAACCCGACATTTTTTAGTTCCTTTGCAGCGGTGCGCTTATATCTCTCCATTTCATAAAGCTCCAGTCGCCAGTGATGGTAAAGGCCAATAGCGACTTGTTGTGGAGTTTAAGAGTCTGGATCTACAGCCATTAAGATTTTGGGGATGTTGAAAATGGAAATGGGAATTTCTGTTTCGAACATAAATTACTCTTCAGTGGATCTATGAATGTGAAGTATCCATAGACTTTCATCGAAGTTTGGATTTGAGAGAGAGTCATAAGATTAGAGTGGAGAGGAGAGACTGAGGTGGGATGGGGATAATTCTTAAGGGTACATTAGGCGTAAAATTTCTATCTCCCTCCTTTAATCAACTTTTTTTGAGTTGAACTAACAGAAAATGCTATAAAATTGGACAAAGGTACCTATTAGTTCAACAATTTCAAAATATAAGAACTTCAAAAGGAATTTCTAGAAAAGCAGGAATGGAGTAGTTGTATTTTGACATATACGAGGACGTAATAGTAATTTTCCCTTAAATATAAAACAGTTGTACTATAAATTGGTAAATTAAAAGAAAAACTAGCTTTCTTTTCCTCACTTTCACACTGTTTTTGGAAGAATCAAATAAGTGGGCTCAAGTGAATTTTTTGCAGCTTTTCCCATTGCCACCCTTTTGCCAGCTCTCCCAAACAATGGAAAACATTTCAACCCCGCATTTCACTCCCCTCTTCCCTATCCCCACTTTCCCCCTCTTAAAACAGGATGCAAGGATATTTAATAATTCATAAAACAGAAAAAAGCTCTCTAAGATACAAAGGCAAAAGGAGGCACAGGCACCAAAAAAAATAAAATTACAGTAAAGCTTAGATATTTATAGCATTCAAAATAAAATGCACATGATTAGCGGTATTTAACACATGCATAAATGTTTTTTTATTTGTCATTACAATGCTTAACTTCTATTTCCTTCTTGATTAGGATAAGGCAACATCTACGAACTTATTAATTAGATTAGTATGAATCTGTCTTATTTGTTATGTGTTTGCACATGATTAGCAGTGTTTCACACATGAATAAATGCTATTTTATTTGTCATTATATTGCTTAACTTCTATTTCCTTCTATACTAAGCAAGGGAACACCTAAGAAATTATTACTTAGATTAGTAGGCATGTCTTATTCGTATTAATAGGTTTAGATTTCATATGCAAGTAGAATTCAATTTAAGTATTTAGCAATATTATAACATGGTGTCAATTTAGTGATATAAAATGTTAAAATGAATATTGATATTCTTTCACAGTTTGTTAAGAGAAGACCAATTCACAGAATTTAATGAGCATATTTGTTAAGAATGGAAAATTCTAAAAGAATAGTTGTGATTGATATCTAAAATAAAATGCCGAAATTAAGCAAAATATCATAGTGAAAAATTACCAAACTTAATTTAATATCAAACCAGGTGATTTATTTTTAAGAAACTGCAAATGCTCGTTGATAATAGGTAAAACAGGTGTAGGGGCAAAATACCATGAAAGGATGGTCGAGGATGAAAGCAGAGTTCCAAAGTGAACTTTTTACTAGTGATGAAGGATATAATGGTCAAAATAAATAATAAAATCAGAAAGGAGAGTACCAAAAACCCTTTGGTGAATGCCAATATTGCTGCTTGCCATGTTTTGACAGAGATTTGAAATCAAGAGATTTGGATTTGAAATTGAATAAGGTTTAAAAAAAGCATATTTCCTTTGGCTAATATTCATAACTTGAATGAAAGAAGTTGAACTCAAAAACTTAGGTCATACTCTTTATGATTTTATATATTTTCTACTCCTTATTTATGACATTCAAATTAAATTTTTATTAATGAGAAGTATATCTATGCTACACAAATTAGTAATGTACACGAAGAAATTGGTACGATAAGCCAATGTAGACTTCTCAAAAATGATAGCCACAAGTGGTGTTTCAGATGCACCCCAATACCATTTTTGGACTTATTAGAAGAATTGAATCATTAACAAAGACTTCTAGTATCTCACAATTCTGAAATCGATTTCATCCATGTAATAATTAAAAAGTGGGACTTTCCTTACATTTTTCAAGAAAGATGAGTTTTGACAAGCTTACATATACTACATTCTCATTGATACATTCGAAGACATCACAATCCTTTGCTGGAAATACAATCATTTGCCAAGATGAAAACAAAGATATCAGATGGAAATTCAAGAAAGCAACAGTTGATTCCTTTGATATGCCAGGCATTGGTGAAAATATATTGTCATAAAGAATTGCTAAAACAATCCACAGAGTTGTTCCAATTGATTCACAGCTACTAACTTCTTTACACATGATTGAAAAATAGACAGCCACTATCAATCAACATAAACAGCATAAGATTAATGCATACATACCTCAATAAGTTGATCGAAATTAGATTTTAGCAAGTTGACTTTGCGCTCACAATAATCTTTACCTTCGGCCATGGTTTTCTAGCATTCACATAAAAAGCAACCAAAAAAAAAAAATCAATGTGACGTGATGAAAGAATTAAATGACCAAATCAGATGCATTTTTCTACACTATTTTCCAACTGATGAGAAGCATATGCATTTACGGATATCTTGAACAAAGAACTAAAAGGAAAACAAATAAAAAAATCAAGTCAAATAAAGACCTCAACGAAGTAGCCAGTGCCAATATCAACAAGTACTTTATCTGCATCATCAAGTGTTCCAGGTACATAAAGGGATGCAGTAAGAGGCACTAACATTTTCTTCCCTAAATTACAATTAGAAAAAAAAAATTAAAGATTTGGTGAAGAATAAAATAAATAAATAGCATAAAGAAAAACGGATGACCTTGAGGGCGGAGAGAGAGATCGTTGAGAGCAGAAGAAGCATTCTCGAGGCGGCCAGTGGCAGTCCGAATATTGTTGAGACTGTCTTGCAACAAATTGACTTCAAGATCTGTCTGCTCTTTGAATGCTTTGAGTTGCTCTATACTCATTCTTTCCATCTCCGTTACTCTAATCATCGGGCTACTCCCTCCTCCACCGCCTTTCGACGACGCCATCCTTTTCAGCAATTGGCTTTCTCTTTCGCTCTTCCTGAAACCCTCCTCCACGAAGGCTACTTTTTTTTTTTCCCTGGGTCCTTGTGTGGAAAAAGAACCATTAACCAGCCACTATGTCTAGGTTTGGTGCCATTTGAAAACAATTTTCCAAACCAAACAAAAATTTATGGTTTAAAAATTCAAATCAAACCATTTAATCAAAGAAAAATTATAATTTTATTCCTGTAATTTATCATAAATTACTAATCTATCCTTTTCCAAATTTACAAATTTTTTCTTCACAAACCCTTTTTCTCTTTTAGAAATTTTTAGATATTCTTAATAGACTCGATCTATTACTTCAATTACAGATCCATCCAGTAAAATAAAATCATATCAGCAAATCGTTTTAACCATTTTTCATATCAATAGATCGTCTTGAGTCCTGAATCAAGATAACTAGGTTTCCTATGACTAATCAAACAAAAAAAATGAAAAAAAATTAACGGGGATAAGTTAGAAAAAAAATGGAGTGAAAATTTTTCTATTAAAAATTCATGGGAACAAGTTAGAAAAAATGGAGTGGAAATTTTTCATTAAGGTACCATTTCAAATAAATGAATCATGATTATAGAATTTATTTACAAATGAATTTATCATGTTTTGTATGTTATAATTTAGAATAAGGAATTCAATTGAATTCCACAAAATTATGTTTGGAACAATTCTTAGATGAAAATTCATTTGTCTTTATTTTCTAAAATAACATTGACATAATAATTTAACAAAAATATTAATATAAATAAATCACTCATATTCCACCATAATTAATTAATTAAATTTTAAAATTTTAAATTTCATGTCGTTGCAAATGTTTAAATTTTATTTTTATTAATAGATTAAAAAATATATTCAAATTAAAAATTCATTTGGATTGGTCATATATAATAGCAACTTCATACTCTTTAAAAAAAATATTGAAAAAAATAAATGAGAGCAGTTTAGTCAATAATATTTGAGTGCAGAGGCAGTTTAGTCAATATAAATATTAGTGAGCTAATATGTAAAATTTATTTACAAATTTCAATAATTTTAATAGGATTTAAACTAAACTAATCTAATTACATGAAATTCAATTTATAGAATTTAAATTCATATTTTTTTTCATTCCAAATATAAAATTTTGAATTTCTAAATGAATTTCATAAAATTAAATTCATTTGTTCCAAACGGATCTAATAGATTAATCTGACGCAGTTTTATTTCATTGAGCCAAACTATAACTCTTTTCTCTTCCTTACAAACCGCTTTTTCTTCTTAGAATCAGACATTTAGATGTTGCAATACAAACACGCTAACAACAATTGGATAAAATCGTACATAACACAATACACCAAATAAAAAGTTAAAATAAGTAAAGGGATAAAATCCTGCATTGACTTGACCTTTATTATCATTAGATAAGTAAATAGATTAAAGCATATTATTCATATTCATGAGTAATTTAACTTCTTTTAATACATATTTAAAGCTTTCTTAAGATATATAATGAAATAACAATTATTGAACATCGATGAAGCTCTATGAAATGTATCTTGGAGATGGCAAGAGGATAAGCAAATTTTGGAAAGGAACAGAGACGGAGATCTTGAAAAGAAAGAGGGATCTTATGAAGGAAAGATGGCTCCAGTTGGCTCGACAGTGTCTTTTATTTATTTATTTATCTTTTTGCCAATGAGGGAAAAGATCTAAAGAAAGATGTGAAATTCTTTGTTTGAGTATTTGGGTTTGATTTATGAGAAGGATGTGTTGAATCCATTTTCCAGCAATTTATGTTCTACAACGGCTACTTTTTTAGATTCAAGAGGAGAGTCTCTTAGGGTATTCAAGACGATAATACTTTCTCTCTCTTTTCACAATTCATTTTTTCTTTGGAAACAGTTTGGTTAATATATTATTTTTCTCTCTTCTTTATTTTTTGTTTGTTAGATTATTTTACTTTTTAGCTTTTTATTGTGCTCTCAAATCTTTATTTATTTATATTTTTATTTTGATATATATTTATTATTATTATTCATATTTTTAATTGAAAAAGGACGATAACAACAACTTCTTTTTTACATGAGGCAATATAAATGTCGATGTAATGTCATTTCTCTAGTTTTACTTTTCTTTCTCTTTTTCAATTTTTTTAATTTTTTGGAAAGAAATAAAAAATTAAATAATATGACAAAAATTTATGCTTCTTTATCATATTTGATATTATTATAATATGAAATAAATGATACCTATACAGGAAAAAAATTGAGATAGAGGCAAAAGAACAGAGAAAGAGAAAATATAAATAGGACTGATATTAATCAAAACTCATTATTTTTTTTTATTTATTAGATATTTTTTTAGAAAAATAATATTTATATTTTTTATCTTTGTACAATCAATTATATTCAATAATATTGAATATTTGTTATAGTAATTTTTTCAATTTTTTGTGTAGTTATTATTATTATTATTATTATTTTATAATTTATTTTGTTTGTTAGGATAGGAAATTAGAGAAATCTTTTACTATTCAAAATAAAGAGAATTTATAAGATAACATTTAATAAATTATTAAATTTAATAAATACATATATATAATTAGAGTAATATATATATATTAGTCAAAAAAACTGCGCTTCGCATGCAGGTATTTAAATATTTATTTTAATAATTGTTGTAGTTGATTATAATATTATTTTTAATAAATTATTATAAAATATTAAATTATTAAGAAAAACAATGAAAACCTATTTGAAATAATTCAATAATGATAATTATCGAAAATTTTTATAATAGAAAACTATGACGTTATTTGCAACAGCATAACATCATAAATCTATTCTCAACTTTTAAACATTGTCTCGTTAGGTTGACCATATAACAATGCATAAAACTAATTTTATAATAAATATATTTTACATTAAATTTCAAGGAAATTAATAATAGTTTTTCTAAAAGCAAAATTATTAATAATTAAACCTTATTTCAACTCGTACAATGCAAAAAAGTATCAAATTAAATATATAATCTAATAATTTAAAATTTAAGATTACTGAATTTTAAACAAAATGATAAAATACAATATAAATTTAAGAAAAAATAAAAATAGTTTAACTCTTATTTTGATTAATACATGGCAGAAATGATCAATTAAATATGTAATTTAATAATTTAAAATTTAAAACTTAATTTTAAACAAAGTCATTTTCCATTTATATTACTATATAAAACTAATTAAAATGAAGGCCAAACCTTTTTACTCAAAATGAAAATAAATTATAGAAAAATCAGGAACAACTTATTGTAGATGATGGAACTACAAAGGAAAAAGAAAATTGATAATCACATAATTTAAGGACATAAAAAACTACTTTACCAATAAACACATGAATGGATACGGTAAAATAAAAGGAAAAACTTATTAAAATTTAATAATTAGCTAATTAACGTATTATTATGAAAAGAGAACACCTTCAAAATTGTAAATCCAATAATTCTCTGCACGTTAGAGAAAATAAATCTAATCTCCAAACCAATATCAAGTCTTTATTTCCAAGCACTCCCGTCTTTAAACAAAACTAAAGTGAAATTTTCAAAAAAAAAATTTAATTTAATTACAAAAATTCAGAAAAATAGACCAAATTTGAAAATAATCACATAAATAATACGCGATGGTAGTTGGAGGATGAAAATAATTAAAGTCTTTCCATCAATGTTCCTAACAGTCACCAAAGAATAATGCAAAATCATGATAAAGATAAAAGAGATGAAGAAAACAATGAATAATCATGATAAAAGATATAAAAAAAGCAAAGAAACAGATAAAAGAATGTCGTGATTGAGAGATTTTACTAGTAATAACATTTAATAGTTTAATTGTTGTAATCTTTTGCTGGTGATCAATTAAACAATGCGATACATGAAAAATCTAAAATTGCATATCATGAACATAAAAGTATAAATTAAATGCCCAACAACATATAAAAGAATTAGGCTAGATCCAAAGAATTATAAATAGTGAAAAAAAAATATATTGATCTAGTAGAGTAATATACCTTGGTTCCTTTTTTTCTTTTTTCTTCTTGTTTTTTTGCTTATGGTTTGAAAATAAAATTCAGAAAAATACATAATCTATTTCCTACAACCCTACATGTAAATAAAATATATATTAAAAAACCTTTCTTTGCCAAATCCAAAGAATACCAATCTTCATTGGATTATTGTTGTTCCGATGAATGTTGCTAAAAAATCTGCATTAACCATAAACCTAAGCATCTAGAAACTAATCAAACTATAATAAAAAATAATAATTTAATTTCAAGCCAACAATAATAATATAATAATAATAATAACCCTAGAGATATCATTACCAACAATAGAAAGACATTGTTTACATCGTAGACACTAATTGAATCGATGACAATAATAGGATAGGAAGACTTTTTTGTTGTAGACGCTAATTGAATTGATGATTAAAAATAGTAGAAGATAAAATGTGTTTGAGAGAGAGAGAGAGGGTAAGAGAATAATGTCAGTTATTTATTTAAATCAAATCTTTTCTTAAGATAGAATACTTGATAGATGATATAGATAATAAATATAAATATATTTAAAATTTAAGATAAAATACTTGATTTAAATAAATAAAATACTTGATAGATAATACTTATGATAGATGATATATTTATATTTATTATCTTTTGTGTTTGAGAGAGAGAGAGGGTAAGAGATCAAATCTCTTCTTAAGATAAAATACTTGATAAATAATATAGATAATAAATATAAATATATTTAAAATTTTAATATATTTTATATAGATAATATTATCATTAAATAATTGTGGCCAATCACAATATAAAAAAATAAAAAAATTTTAAAAATTTATAAAAACAGAAAAATAGAATGCTGAACAAAGAGAATGCTTTCGATAAATACATTTAAAATAATAAAGAGACTTTAAAAGATAACATCTAAAAAAATAAAAATAAATTTAATATTATTTAAATTATTTAAAGTAATATTTATCATTTAAATTTAAATTTTATATCTAATAATTAGATTTTAAAATTATTATTTATTTATAATAATTATCTAGACCGAAAGGAATTCAGAATATTTGAATACACTACTTTATTTAGAATTTCTTCAAAATCTTTAATCTTTTTCTTGTGTGTGAGTTTGTTGTAATTGATTTTTAATTCTAATTTTATTTATTTCTTGTTTCAAATAGCTGATATGCTTTTGTTTTTGTTCAATAAGATTTATTTATATACAGAAATATCTTCTATAGAACTCAAATCCTTTTGTCTAACTGGTTGCATAAATTTAAAATATATTTGATTATTTAAGATATATTCGTTGTATTTTTCTATGATTATATGATTTGTTTAGAAAACTTTTAATTTAATATTATATGGGGTTTGTGATTTTATTGATGTAATTTTTACGAATTCTCATTTAAATCGGTTTGTAATAGTTAGGTATATTTTTATTTGATTTGTAATAAATTTTATTTACATTGATTTGTATTTATTAATTGGAAAATGAGAATATATAATGGGATAAATGGGTAGAATGTATTTTAAGAGATGGTTTGTAATTCTTTTTTCCTCCCCTTTTTTGTGGATGATTTAGTTTTATATTATTATGTTATGATTAATTTTTTGTTTGACATATTTTTTAAAATCGCACAAAAATGATTTTACATATCAATTTAAATTAATGTCATTATTAATAAATAAATGAATATTTGGACAACTAAGAGACTAGTTTAGACTAGGTGAAATGGATAACTAACACTTTCCCATTTTCATATCCAACTCCCAAACTCACTTTGATTGAAATCGGATTAATTGATTTCAAAGAATTAATTAATTAGAGTATTTTTCCCCAGTTTTAGGGTGGCGACTCCAAATATTTTCAAAAATTTATCAAAATAAAATAACCACTTCCCTGAGGAGTAAAATTTGGATAATTCAATTTTGCTGAATAAAATAAACTAAGCCTATTTGATTCGGTTTACTCAAGTGACTCTTGAGAAAGCCATGAGACAGTCACGTGAAGCCTGTCATCCTCAATAATGTTCCTTTAGCGGATAGATTTATGATGGGCTTATAGCAAGTCGTTACTGCTGTCAACATTGTGCAGTAGCAACAGTTCTTCCGAAACCAACAAGCACAACAATAGGCACCTCCTCATGTACAACAAGTCATACCATCGGTTCTACCAGCAGTTCCTGTAGCAATTGTCGAGACCACATATGAGGGATTTGTATGGCTTAAGCCACCTAAGTTTATGGGCATTAAAGATTTATACTTCTTTCTGGTCAGCACTAGGGAATTTTGTAATATCTTGAACAACAATGATGAGAGAGCTATCACATTTGTTGGACAATAAATGTAAGGAATGTCAGACACCTGGTTTGGGGATTATGTTCAACCAACTCTAAAGGACCAATTCTCTATGAAATTTATTGCTAGGTTTATACCAGAAGGGATGAAGAGAGCTAAGGCAAGAGAATTTGAACTTCTAACCCAAGGGGATATGTCAGTGGATGATTATGCTACCAAGTTTCTAAATCTTATTAAATATGCTCAAAACATTGTATCAGATGAGGATACTAAAATATATAGATTCATCAATGGGCTGAATGCTCTGTACTTTTCTCTTTTCTCCCAACAGAAGTGTCAAGACTTTAACTCAGTGGTTGATTTTGCAAGACAAATGGAGACTAAGCTGATTGCGGATGGGATCCTCCAAAAGAAGACTCAGGTAGACTTTTGCTCCATTTAGCAGTATTGTTATGCCAACTTCAAGCAGGACTCCTCTTGTTGACTCGACATTCAGCGGTAAGAAGTTTAAGGGTAGAAGAGATAGAAGAAGCTTTAGCCAAAATGTGACCCACAATTTTAGAAGCGGGAGTAGGGGAAATAGCTCTGGGTTTAGAAGTGCCAATTCTGGTAGTGCAGCTTGTCTTAGATGTGGGAGAATACATAAATGAGCATGTAATTTTGGAGTGGGAACATATTTTAGGTGTCACGAATCTAGACATTTTGCTAGAGATTGCCCACGTTTTCCAATAAAGTGAGTTCCTACACAATCTTCATCGAGCAATATCACTCGACCATCTTTCCTTAGTGCTTCTAATGCTCCTAGATCTAGATTTTCTGGTCAACAAAATTGGGGTAACTTCAATAGAGATAGACCATAAGGGATTACTCAAAGGACTCCTTAAGTTACTGGGAACTCAGGCACTAGTGTTTCATGTGACTCAGGGAGATGCTCAAGCTTCCAATGTCGTGATCACATGTACTCTTATTATATGCTCTCTTGAAATACGAGCTTTGATTGAATTGGGTGCTAACTTTGAAGATTTATAGAAGGTTAGAGAGGTTATATGAACCACTTTCTATTATTACCCCACTAGGTGATCCAATAATAGCAAATTGTATTTATTTGGATTGTCTAGTTAGGATAGAAGGATGAGAATTAGTTGCAGAATTAATCCTTTAGATGTAATGGACTTTGATGTGATTCTAGAAATGAATTGGTTAGCAAGACATAATGATAATGTGAAGTGTTTGGGCAACGAAGGAACTTTCAAATTACCTGGGGATGCGAAGTTTACTTACAAAGTAGATAAATGGACTATTTCTTATGGCTTGATCTCTGCTATTACTGCTGGGAAAATGCTAAGGAAAGGCTGCAAAGGGTATATAGCATTAATAAGGGATACTAGTGCAGGCACAATTAAAGTAGAAGATATAATTATTGTGAATGAATTTCTGAATATCTTTCCAGAAGAATTACCAAGATTACCTCCTGATAGGGAAATCAAATTCTGTGTCAATGTTGTTCTTAGAATAGAACCTATCTCCATGCCTCTTTATAAGATGACACCTGCATAATTAAAAGAACTCAAGACCCAATTGTAAGAATTGCTCGATAAAGGTTTCATTAGGCCAAGTACATCACCTTAGGGTGCTCTAGTCTCTTTGTAAAGAAAAAGGATGGAACTTTGTGTTTATGCATTGATTATAGGCAACTCAACAAGGTGATAGTGAAGAACAAGTATCCACTCCCCAAAATTGATGATTTATTTGATCAACTTCAAGGAGCCACTTACTTCTCTAAGATTGATTTGAGATCAGACTATCATCAACTAAAGATTCATGAGCAAGATATTCCTAAGACAACTTTTAGAACCAGATATGGCCATGAGTTTTTGGTCATGTCCTTTGGACTTATCAATGCTCCTACAGCTTTCATGGATTTTATGAATCGAGTATTCAATCCATACTTAGATTGGTTCATGATTATCTTTATCGACGACATATTGATTTATTCCAAGGATGAAATAAAACATTCTCAACATTTAAGAATGGCATTGTAGACCTTACAGGAACACAAGCTTTATGCAAAGCTCTCCAAACGTGAATTTCAGTTATAAAGTGTGAACTTTTTAAGACATGTGATTTTCAAAGATGGTCTAATGGTTGATCCTAAGAAGATCAAAGTGGTTACCAATTGGCATAGACCTACTAGAGTTACAAAAATATGTATTTTTCTAGGTCTAACATTATATTATCATCGGTTTATGTTAAATTTCTTTAGAATCGCAGCTCCTTTGACCAAATTGACACGGAAAAATGTAAAGTTTCTTTGGATTGAAGCATGTGAAGTAAGCTTTCAAAAGCTTAAGGAATGCCCAACCACCGCTCTAGTATTAGCCTTACCTTCAGGTTTAGAAGGTTATACTATACTCTGCAATGCATCCAGAATAGGGTTAGGTTGTGTATTGATGCAACATGGTAGGGTGATTGCCTTTGCTTCAAGGCAATTGAAGAAACGTGAAAAAAAATGCCCTACTCATGATTTGAAAATGGCAGCAATTATATTTGCTCTTAAGATATGGAGACATTACTTATATTGCGTCACTTGTGAGATTTTCACAGATCGTAAGAGCTTAAAGTACATATTTGATCGGCGGGACTTAAACTTAAGGCAAAGACGATGAATGGAGTATCTTAAAGATTATGATTGCAAGATTCAGTATCATTCAAGAAAAAGGCCAATGTCGTGGCAGATGCCTTAAGTCGAAAGTCCATGGGAAGTTTGAATAGCATTGTTGTGAAAAGAAGGGCAGTAGTGCATGAGCTAAATGAAATGTTTGACGAGGGGCTTAGATTAGAGGTTTCCCTTTCCAATAATGCTTATCTGGCTCATTTAAATTGTTACTAGACAAGATCAAGATTGCACAATCACGTGATACTCAGTTGCAAAGAATTATACAAGCAGTGGCTATAGGCGGATCTATCGACTTTATGATTGATAGTAATAGAATTCTCAAAAAGGGGACTAGATTGTGTGTACTAGATGTAGAAGATCTTAGGAAGGATATTATAGATGAAGCTCATTACAGTGCTTACATCCTAGAACCGCCAAAATGTATCAAGGGTTGAAGAACAATTATTAGTGGCATGAAATGAAGAAGGATATGACTGAGTTTGTATCTAGATGTCCTACTTATCAATAAGTAGAGGCTGAACATGAGAGACCCCCCAGATCGATTTAAGAATTGCCTTTGCTGGAGTGGAAATGGGAAAGGATCACTATGGATTTTGTTACAGGTCTACCCAAAACCTTAAAAGGGCATAACTCTATATGGGCTATAGTGGATCGACTCACTAAATCAGCTCACTTCCTTCCAGTTAAGACTAAGTACATGACTAATAAGTTAGGAAAGCTTTATATTTTAGAGATCGTGAAGTTACATGGTATTCCTATCTCTATTATCTCTGATAGAGGGACTCAATTCACCTCTAATTTTTGAAAGGCAGTACAGATAGCTTTGGGTACCACACTTAATTTAGCATAGCCTTTCATCCTTAAATAGATGGGCAATCAAAACGGGCTATACAAACCTTGGAGGATATGCTTAGAATGGTGTTTTAGATTTTAAAGGGAATTGGGATTCACATTTATAGTTAATTGAATTCGCTTACAACAATAGTTATCAAGCTAGCATAAGGATGGCACCTTACGACGTGTTGTATATTAAGAAATGTTGATCCGTTATATGGTGGGAAGAAGTCAGAGATAGATAACTAGCAGGACCTGATTTAATTTAGATTACTTTAGAAAGAGTACTAGTCATTAGGGTGAGAATTAAAGCTGCTTTCGATAGGAATAAGAGCTACACCGATCCCAATTGCAAGATTTTCCAAGCAGGTGATAAGGTACTTTGAAGGTGTCACCTATGCAGGGTATTTTCCAATTTGGCAAAAAAGGAAAGCTAGCCCCATGCTACATCAATCCTTTCACTATCGTCAAGTGAATTGGAAAATTAGCACACTAGTTGGATCTACCAAATGTGTTCTCACACATACATCCAATTTTCTATGTCTTTATGATGAAGAGGTACATTTTCGACCCTTCTCACGTGATAATTCCACAAGCTATCCAAGTCTATGAGAATCTGATGCATGAAGAGGTATCAGTTGAGATTTTAGGTTTTCAGATGCGCAAACTACGATCTAAGGAGATCACAATGATTAAAGTCCTTTGGAGGAATCATTCCACTGAGGAATGTACTTGGGAGGTAGAGGTAGAGATGAGAGAGAAATACCCATATCTCTTTTCTACATTTGAATCCTAATCAAGCTTTCATTGTTAATGTTATCAATTTTGTACTTGTTTCCTCTTTGTGGATATGTTCTTTGACTTAACATTGCTTCTAAGAGTATTGTGATACATCTCTGTTTCTTTGATTGAACTAAAATTCGAGGTCAAATTTTTTTTCTAAGGGGGGAAGATTGAAATGACCTAGAATTCTATTTTCAAAACCAGTCAAATTAAATTTAATTTTAAAAACCACGTAGATATTGTCTCTCGAACCAAACCATTTTAAATCGGGTCGATTCACATAACCACGTGAAACCCAAATAACCCAAACCCATTTCTTTCATAAAGTAATATAAAAAAGTAATAAAAAAAGAAAAAGAAAAAACTACCCGAGGTTAACGTTGGTCCCCTCTCCCCTCTCTCTTTCATTTTTTTTTGTTCCTTCCTTCCTTTCTTTATTTTTCTTTTCCCTTTTTCCTTACTGTAACAGTCCTTTTTTTAGTGGCTTTTTCAGTGTCGATAATAGTGATTTACCGGTCTGTGAATAGTACCATTGGTCCGGGACTTAGTATTATTTCGGTTCGAAAAAATTACTATATATGTCTGATATTTTATTTAATATTTTTGGAGCATGTTTGCTTGATTTAGGTGGGTAGAAAGTACTTGATGAATATTTTTGGAGAATTAAAGCATTAAATGAATAGTGTTTCCTAGTGTAGTATGTTAAGGAATAATTGAGGAATTATTTTTGTGGAGTTAATTTAATTAGTTGGTGGAGTTAAATAATAATTAGAGGAGAATTATTTGATGAATATTTAGAGCCATTGGATGAGGATACTAGAGACTTGATCATAGCCATTCATTTGGCATAAAATGAAGAAGCCAAATTTGACTTTTCTACTTAAAAGTCACCACTCATCAAGCAACACTTTTCACTACCTTCTTCTTCTTTCTCACCATCTCCATGCCATTTTCTTCTTCTTCTCCTCCATTTTCTTTAATTTCTTACATCTAAACTACCACTAAAATACCAAATTAAACCAAAGTTTAGTGATGAACCCTTAAGAATTAAGCAAAAGGAGTAGGAATTTGGAGTCTTTAAGCTTGGAATTTGGAGTTTTCATCCAAGTAAGTAAGTTGTGATTTTTGATTTTTATGATTTAATAAGTAGAATTCAAGGTTTAGACTTGTAATTGATGCATTAAGTCATGCTCCATTTATTTCTTTTGTTAATTTTTTTATTTTAATGGGCATTTTTCCTACTTTGAAGAAGTTGGAGAACCCTCTACTAAAGGGAAGGAGAAAGCCAAGAATTGAGGCTCTCCAAGCTTCTTTAAGCTTGTTTTGAAAGTTAGTGCTCTAATACTTTCATTCCCCTTTCATTTTCTTCAATTTTCAAATTTTTAGGTTTTGAATGATGTTTGAGTTCTTTGTGATTTTGTTGGGGAATTACTTAATTGATTGTTTTTCTATGATTTTCTATGTTTCTTAAGCATGTTGAGATGCTTGAATGGGGAGAGCATCCTTTCCTTCCCCTTCATCTATGAATGGTCGAACCTCCTTAAGAGGAAGGGCCTTGAGTTTTGCTTCAAGCTTTGGTTTTCTTTTAGTGTTAATGTGTTTTTGAATGATTTACAAGTGTGGTGGAGTGTTTAATTGAAAGGGAAACAACCCCTTGCCTACCACACCAAGAGTGGCCGAATCACTCAAGGTGAAGGGCCATTTGTTTTCTTGGGTTTTCATGCTTGATGTGAACTTTAATGAGTTTATTGATAAGTAAATTAGTGGTGGTTAAAATCTCTTTCTTGTATTTTAATGTTTAAGTATTTTTCTAAGACTTAAAGAAAGTTTAAAGTGTAAAAGATGAGTTTTAAGGCGAAATGTTTTTAAGTAATGGTTTTAATATTTTGATTAAATATTTTTGGCTTGAAAAATGGTATTTGGTGGAAAGAACTCTCTTTCCCCTTTATTGATCTAAGGAGGCTGAACCACCCTAAGGTGGTAAGGCATGTCTTTTTTATTTTCCCTAAATGTTAACTTAAGGTATTTTAAGCTATGTATATGGAGGTATTATGAAAGTAAGGTTTTGTTTGAAACATGAATTGATTTTGTTGAATTTCACAAGTTGTAAGTTAAGGAAATTTTCAAATAATAAGTACTAAGTTAAGAGGTATTTTTCTAAGGAATTATGTATAAGAAATAAGACTATTAGTAAAGGAAATAACTCATTTTGGCTCAAGTATGAATGGTTGAAATGTACTAAAATGAAGTTATTCTGGTTATTGAGCATGCTCGGCTTTGATGTCATTCTGTTATGTGATGAGCTATGATCATATGTTAGGCTTTGGATGCCATTCTGGTAAGCGGACACCCTTACATTCTGGTGGCGCTTTCACAGGCCACATTTTGGTGGTGCTTCCACAGACCACATTCTGTTCAGACATTTATGTAACTGAATCTGATTATATTTCTTCCAAAATACGTATGAGCCTTAATTAAGAATAGTTTTGTTCTGTTATGAAAGATAAGGAAATGTATTTGTAAATATGAAAATTTTCTTACATTTGTCAAATCTTAAATTTATTTTTAAGAATGAGCTTCTTTATGATTTTCGAGATATATTAATTTAATTAGTACATCTTCGATACTTATTATATATTTGGTTTGAGTATTTTAAAATTATATTTGAGATTTGTGTTTTGGCAATTCTTTGTTATTTTATCGATAATTATTTAGCACCATTAAGTCTTCCACTCAACGCGTTGATTTTCATCACGCGCAGGTTGTGAGCGGTGGGTGCTACTTGAAGATTAGAGGTGTAGCATCAAAGAATAAGCTTATTTTTGGGTAGGACATGTATTGAGATGTAAATTATGGCATGTATAGAAATATTGTAAAAAGTTTGAGGTTGTAAATTAATGAGATTTAAGATTAATTAAGATGTTTTATCTTCATGTGAATTTAAAGTGAATGATCATTAGCAATTATTTCTTTGAATTGATGATATTATATTAAGATAGACTCTAAGATGATTGATGCAATTATATAGAAGTGTTGCATGATCTATTGTATTGATTTGGAGTTTTGGGGTTTAAAGGAATAAATATTGAAAGTGTATTTGTTTTCTTTGTGTGGCAAGTTGATTTTTAAGGGAAACTCTTGCGAATTTTTCATAGGAATTTCCCTAAAACTTTTATTTTTAAATTTTAATTACTTGTCTCCTGGTGAAAACTTAGCCACTTCTAAT
This sequence comes from Jatropha multifida, assembly GCA_948099535.1. NCBI lineage: Eukaryota > Viridiplantae > Streptophyta > Magnoliopsida > Malpighiales > Euphorbiaceae > Jatropha > Jatropha multifida. Next base: position 27,208 of record CANUEX010020255.1, read on the forward strand.
ATATGATTTAGATTATTAAGTAAGGTAAGACGGTGCTCCGACACCAAATGTGGCATTCGTTGTCTAGTCCTCCGAGATTGAGCGGTGGGTGTTACACCTAGTGCATAGCACTTAGTTTTCCAAAGTATAACTCCAAATTGGCATTATCAAGTCATAAGCACACACTTAGTAGTTCATACGTCAAGCAAGTCAACATCATAATAGTGAAGTTCTAGTGTGTTTTCTAACAACCCATTTATTATACAAGCAAGTATAATATCGCATATCAAGTTTAGCTCAAGGCATATGAAAAACCAATCAGATCTCAACTTAGCTAAGTTTATTCCAATTTATAATCACACAACGCATAGCATTCAACCCCAATAGATTATTAGGATAAATAACTCATCAAGTTGTAACTAACTAACCAATATCCTCTATTTTTTTCATGGTCTAACACTAAACAAAAGTTAACTCAATTCCCACATTCAAACTAATATTAAATTCTTTGGTTATAACAACAAATATAATTAAGTGATAATTCTCAATTAAGATCAATTAAACATAGTTCATATCTTGTGTATTCTCCGTTGATGTTCATATGATACTTTAGCCTCATTTAAAGAGGATTCTAAGGAAAACCACATCAAAGATACATTAGGTATGCATTTAGAGGGTTTAGGTGTCACGACCCAAAATCGTGGGCCGGACCGGCACTAGGACCTAGGTAAGCTTAAGGCCCCCGAGGCCCGTAGTAAGCCTAAACTATCAAATTCCAATCCTATTATCATTTGATTATCAAAATAGTAAGCCCATATTATGACATTTTCATAAGTCAATCAGAGTTAATAATTCTAACCCAGCCTTAGTAATATATACTATTCGCAGCTCAGGCCCATATCCATATAATAAAAATATTTTCTCATACAAATATTTATTTGTCATAATATGATCAAACTATACAGTCTCTAGATAGTCATTTACACTTCACAATTTATTTATAACCACATGATAATTTTGTTACAAGCCAATATTCGTTCAAGCATCCTAACTGCGGAACTAAATAAAATATGCGGAGTATTCTAACTATTAACAGAGAGTTATACTAACATGATCAATCCTCTGTGAAGAAGGAAGCAGAGTCTTATAGACCAACAGTATCCTTATTTCCTAAAAAATATTTATGGACGGGGGGTGAGTTTCATTAAACTCAGTGAATAATAATAAATAATGCAAACCCACACATTCAAGCAGTATGCTTTCACAATATAATAAATGACATACTTCACAAGTATGTGACATACAACAGCATCTTCAAACAAGTCACATTCAAATACTCACAACATGTAAAAATTAGTCAGTGATGTCACAAATCCACCTATTGGCCCCAGGCCAATTCCATAATAATAATATATATATATATAATAGGGAGCCGATCCCCCATACTAGGCCCACTAACCCATAGTGACACACGTCGTCCCAATTTCCACCCAGATACAAAAGCACATTATTTCACATTACAATTATTCACAAAAATATTCAATACAATAAATGCAATATGTGAATGTAATCAAGGGCGGAAATTATATAAATTTAGAGAACTGAGATATTATATATCAAATATTGTGATTATGAGACTGAGATATTATATTTAGAACATGAAGGATATCAATATAGCAATAAGAAATGATTCATGAATATTTAAATAATATGAAGAATATATGATATGCATATGAAATGCATGTATGCAGGATGGTGTGCACCATTTATTATTACT
>CANUEX010020286.1:0-31035 GCA_948099535.1 Jatropha multifida
ATATAATTCACAAATCAATCAACTAATTAACATAATTAACTACTCAAATAATAAAATCATTCAACCAATTATTCAAAAATTAACCAACTAATTAATCACAAATTTAATCAAATAAATTCTAAAATAGTAAATTTATACCCAGTAATCGTCAAATTCTCAAAAATCCTTGAATCGAAGGTTGAAGGAGGAGGGAACGATGGCTGGAAGCAAGCTGGGCTTGCTGCCAAGGTCGCGTGGAGGAGCTGGTGGTGGCTCGAGGCGGCGCGACGCGAAGAGGGGCTGCTGAAACTGCAGAATTATTGCTCTGCTGCTACAGCAGTGGCTCAGAACAGAGGAGAAGAGGAGGAGAAGCTTTGTTGTTGCTGCTGCTGGAGGAGAAGCTTGCGACTGCAGAGAAAGCTGCTGCTGTGGCGGGGCGGGACAGAGAAGGAGGAAGAGCTGGCGGAGCTCGTGGCGCAGCAGAGAGAGATAGGGACCGAACGATGGTGGCTGGCTGGGTCACGTGATGCAGAGGAGCAGAACAGGGGCTGAGTCGCAGCCGCGCGAGGAGGAGCTGCTGGAGCGGCAGCGCTGCTGTTGCTGTCTTCGTGGCGGTGCGGCGCTGCTGCTGGAGAGGAGGAGCTGTGGCGGAGGAGCTGTGATGGTGGCTGGCAGTGTTGCTGCAACAGGGACAGTGAGAAAGAGACACAGAGAGGGAGGCAGCACAGAAGAAGAAGAAGAAGAAGAAGAAGAAGAAGAAGAAGGAGGAAATGGTGGCAGTGGCTGGCGCAGAGAGGCTGGAGGTGGCTGGAGTTTTAGCTCAACGAAGAAGAAGATGCAGATTTAAAGGAAAAGAAAGAAAAAAATAAATAAATAAATAAATAATTAAATAAAAATAAAATAAAATAAAATAAAAATAAAATATTATAAAGTTTTTTAATTATTAAATAAAAACAAACCGTCCAAGGTAAGTTGCTGGGGAGAAAAAAATAGTGACGCACAGTGTTTTTCAAAAATATCCGATTCGGGTCTAATTTAAATTAATTCGGTCCAATTAAAAAAATATTGGTCCGATTTTATTCAATTAATAGTTACTCGATAAATTTTCGGGCGAACCAAAATGATTTTCGATTCCCATAATATTACGTGGCGTAATATTATTGGCTAAAAATTTACAATTTAAATTTAAATGGGAATGTTTTGAAATAAAAATTTCGGGGTATTACATAAACTCAAAATATGGAATTAATTTATAAATAAATTTTAATTTTTGGAATAAATTTAAAAATTGAAAGTTTATTTATTTTTTTTAAATAACCTTGGCGTGAATAATTTTAGAAGATTAGGAGGATCAAGAGTTTTATAAGAAAGTTTTGGATTATTTATATTTGTGGAATTCATTTGAAAATTACACATTTTTTTGATAAAATTTGGTTTAGTTATATTCAAATCTATAGAATTAAATATGTAAAATTTGAATTTATAGAATCGAATTCTTCATTTTTTTTTCTCTTGCCAAATATAAAAATTTAGATTTATAAATAAACTCCACAAAATTTTTTAGAATTTATTTTTTTGAAATAAAAGATTATTATTGGTTGAATTTACTAGAAAGTGTTAAACATCTTCAAATAATTAATTCTAAAATTTTAATATGTTAACCATTCATTCTATTTTGAAACTCTTTAAGAAATCATTCATAAACTATCTTTAAAGTAAGAAAAAATATTGTATTCCTTTTATCAATAAATGTAATTCATTTTAGAGTAATCTTTTTATCTATAAATATAAGTATTTTAAAAATATTAAAAAACAATTAATGAACTTTTTAAATTTTAGTTGAGTTAGCAGAAATGAAAGACTTTATTTGATACGAAGCTTTGGAAAGCCACAGGAGTTGATGGCTTGTACCTTTATATATATATTAAACTCATTAATTATTAATAATGTGAAATAAAGAATAATTTAATTAAATTAATGAACTTTTTATTATAATTTAAAAAAGTTAATTGTTTTGTAATCACCGTGCAAAAATCTTGAAAACTTTATATTTGTGGGCGAAAGGAGTAATTAAACTAATTTAACAAACTATTCTTAATTTTTGTGAAAAAAAAAATACCGAGCAGAAGAATTATTAAATTTGGTATAATAAATATAATTTGTTGTTGACTCTCATTACATGTGTATAATACAAGCTTATGTACTAATATGAAATGAACTAGTCAGCCTAAAGATTGAGTATCTATTCTAACAACTCCAATTCTTATTTATTTTTTTAAATTATTTATTTATTTATTCATTGCAATACAAAATACTACAAAAGCTAGTTAGTTACCAACTCCAACTTTTTTGCTCCTTCCTTTATTGGCTCGAGTCTGTGTCCACTAAATTTCCCTCTATATATACCTTTAAAATCCTCTAATTTCTCAACACCAACTTCTGAAATTTGCTCTTCTTGTTCTTGAAAAAGTGACAAAAAGAGAAGACTAATTATAATGGCTCAGTTCATTATAAGCTTTCTTTATGTTCTTGCTCTTGTTGCCTTTGCTCCTCTTTCTTCTTGCGCCAAGAGTTCTTCCAGAGGTTATCTCTACCCACAATTTTATGACCATTCATGCCCAAATGCTCAACAGATTGTCAAATCTGTTGTAGCTAAGGCTGTCGCTGAAGAAGCACGCATGGCTGCCTCATTACTTAGGCTTCATTTTCATGACTGTTTTGTCAAGGTCTGTTACTTGTTTACCTATCACTCATTTTTTGTATAGTTAGTGGTTTTTCCACCGTGCTAAATAGTAAAGATGTGTTTTGCAGTAACTTTTTAAATAGCCGGTCAAAACATTAAACACTATTTTTTATAGTGTTTAGGGTCTGTTCGGTAAAATTAGTTATTTTTTATAGTTATTAGTTGTTTTAGTGACGTTTAGTTGTTAGCTGTTGAGTAGCGTTTCATAAAACGCTAAAAGTTAAACGTTACGTGAGTTAACTTTTCACAAAAAGCTGTCCTAACCCTTTAAAAGCTAGTCTAAACATTATGTTACCGAATAATTTTTAAAGCAACGTTCAGCGTCTAAAAGCTATTTAAAAAACTGTTACCGAACACAGCTTTAGTGATATAGGGTTTGGAATAGCTTTCAGAGATTAAGTTAATATTTTATAAAAAATCAACCCATATAACATTTAATTTTTAACATTTTATGAAAAGTTATTCAAACACGTTGCTAAAATAATTAACTTTACCGAACAAATCTTAAGTCATCTAATTGTCATGTTAGAGTACATTATAAATATGTTTCATGTCAGCGTATTTGTGTTACGATATAAATGTAAACTCATACTACGTAAAATTAGATGTTTTAAGTCCTCAGTCCTCATATTATCTTTCCTCTTGATTTTCTTTTTTTTTTCCCTTTAAAAAAGAAAAGAAAATTGGTTGCTTTATCTTAAAATGTACACCTAATTAACTACAAGTGTCAAAATGTGGCAATTTCTATTCTTATAATTAACAAACATAAAGAACTAGTAATTGCAGGGTTGTGATGCATCAATATTGTTAGACAACAGTGGGAGCATAATTAGTGAGAAGAGGTCTAATCCAAACAGAAACTCAGCAAGAGGTTTTGAAGTTATTGATGAGATTAAATCTGCACTTGAAAAAGAGTGTCCTAAAACTGTATCCTGTGCTGATATTTTGGCATTGGCTGCTAGAGACTCCACTGTTCTTGTAAGTTTTAGTACTACTCCTTAAACCATCCATCTACAGTAAGCCAAAATCCTGAGCTGACCCCATTTTCATTATTACTTTTGCTGTACACAGACTGGAGGACCCACTTGGGAAGTTCCTTTGGGAAGAAGAGACTCTAGAGGAGCAAGCTTGAGTGGATCTAACAATAACATTCCTGCTCCAAATAACACATTTCAAACTATTCTTACTAAATTCAAGCTCCAGGGTCTTGATGTTGTTGATCTCGTAGCTCTATCTGGTAAGAAAAATATTACAGTTTTGATCAACTTCTGTTAAGAAAAACATTGAATAAATGTAATAATTATTAATGCTAACATGTAAATATGATTTTTAATATAGAATATGACTGGAAAAATATAAAACATTGATCTTTTTCTCATCCTACTTTGATTGCAAGAATTCCTGTGCTAGAACTTCAGTTTGCTTTGGATCGATTTTCTATAAAATTTGGTTCAGTTCAGTTTGGCTTTCTTTCAAAAAAATTCAGTTTATTTTATGTTGAATCAAGAACCAAAAGTTTGTGTTCGTGGGTTCTTTTTCTTCTGTTTTTTTTCCCCTCTTAAAGAAAACCTGATAAGTGTTTCTTGAAATTCTGGCAGGAAGCCACACAATAGGAAATGCTAGATGCAGCAGCTTTAGACAGAGGCTGTACAACCAGACAGGGAATGGGCAACCTGACTACACACTTGCTCAATCATATGCTGCAAAACTACGCGCCCGCTGCCCCAGATCTGGAGGTGATCAAAACCTGTTTTTCTTGGACTTTGTAAGTCCAACAAAGTTTGACAATAGTTACTTCAAGAACTTATTGGCTTCACAAGGCCTTCTAAGTTCTGATCAAGTTCTCCTCACAAAGAATGAAGCATCCATGGCACTTGTTAAGAAATATGCAGAGAACAATGAGCTTTTCTTTGAGCAGTTTGCCAAGTCCATGATTAAGATGGGTAACATTTCTCCATTGACAGGTTCAAGGGGAGAAGTTAGAAACAATTGCAGGAGAATTAATTATTAACTGGCTTGGTTTCAGATCGGAATCGTGTTTGATTTCCTCTTGATGTATTTGGTTTTTCTATGCTTATTATAAAGAAAAAATTTCTGTTTCTCCATTTTGCTGTTGACACTATGCATGCAAATGTACTCTGCTATCAAAGTGGTGGACCTCTGCAGCCTTTTTCTTCTATCTACTAATATAATTTCAGTAATTATTTTCACAACCATTTGAAAGGTTAATATGATTTTGCAATTCAAAATAGAATTTGAAATGTAGAATATATTTATAAATGATAGAATTTGGTATGATTATGCTGTTGATTCTATAAAATTGAACCAGTGGGAGTGAAATGAACGAAGTATGAAAACATAAAATTTAAACTAGCATGGCAAAATTCCTTGGCTAGAAAAATCTCAATCCTTCAAATTTATGTTCTAAACGGTTCCAGAAAAGGTAGCAAAAATAACATGTTAGTAGAAACATTCCAAAATAGAAGTGCATTTCAAGTTCATAACAGAGTAGATAAGTATATCTATGTTTTACTAGTTTGCATATAAGAGAAAATATATAAATTAGAAGGGGCCATCACATGGTGAATGATCAATAAGGTATCTCACTTTAGCCTTAGTGTTTGATACTTATCTCGTGTTTCAGCCTCAGCTTGTACTGCAGCCAATTTCTTCTTTGCTAAATTCACTTTTTCTCTAAGAGCGAATAGTTGTGGTTCATAAACTTCTAACTCTCTCCTCTTCTCCTTGATGACTTGATTACTTTTATCAATCCTCTCCTTTAAGATTGAAGATTGTTCGATCAATTGTTTAGCGTCCAACATGTCGTTCAACCTTTCCTGCAGCCAATCAACTTCCAAACCTGCAATTCTGAAATCATCAACTAGAGCAATTGCCTTTTGAATTTCAAGTTGAGGAAGCTCACGATTTTTTTGCTTGAAATGTTCGAATTAATCCAGAAAGATTCTGCAATGCCAAGGAACGACCTTCTGCTGTTTTCATGACACAATTTGCAGCTATGTCTCTATACTTATTAATGATACTCCTAAGCGTAGGTGCAAATACTTCCTTCACTCTATATCCCAAGATTCTGACAAAGAGTAAGGCAGAAGATTCTGCCCCATCTAGATTAGCATCCTTCTCAGCCGACATGCCAACCATTTACGACAGGCCAAAACTAAGAGTTTTGTTTAAATGCTCGCTCATTGAGTTAGGATTTGCATTTTTGTCTATCATTTCTTCACCCAGTTAATGCCATTATAGGTTCCCCTCTTTACATATGTTCAGTTGAACTGGAGTTAGAAACCAAAGGAGTAGAAGAAGAAACATTACTTTCACTTCAACTGGGTTCTCTATTTTCAATTTTGGGGTATTGAAGGAATAGCAGAATCTACTCTCTCTGCCAGCAGAATGTCCCTGTGTTCTCGAAGTTTACTACCCATCATTGCCTGACTTAAAGTTGGGGGAAGTTTCACACTTTCTCTTTGAAATCGCGCCGAGACACTTGCAGAACCCAATTGCCTTGGAGATAACTGTAGAAACAATTTGAATGTAATTGGAAAATAAATCTGATAATTCTTCATTAAAATGGGTTTCTTCATTAAAATGGGTAACGATTCTTTCACCAGATGTTAACATTAACCATAAAGGGTTATTTAAATCGCAACCAGCTTTTGAAAGGAACAGAGAATAAAGAGAATCATCTTAACAACTTGTCACATAGTTGGATCATCAAAATGTTAATGCTAATGCAAAGGTGGTGGGTTCTCTCAAAGTCAAGTTGTTGTAAGTTAAAAACAAATAATCAATCGAAAAATCTACGCGTTGGGACTCCTGCCAGAACGAGAGTCCTAAAATAATATTAAAAGTGGAACTCATATGAGAAGGAAGTACAATTACAAGTTAGATGTATATGTACTTGGAAAAAAACATAAAGGGTAAATGCGTAAATTCAATGTGTGTACTTTTGGGGATTTAATTTAACATTGCATAGTAGGTTAAATGATGGAAGTAAGGAAAATATCCACAAACAGCAGATGGTAGGTGAGCAATAAAAGGGTTGCGACAGATGAAAGTAGAGAGTTGACTGTGCATATCATTACTTTGTCAAAGTGGTCGAAGGATGTCCGGCAACTGAGGTTCAGTGATTATCGGACATGTTGTACCCAAGTTGAGCTATTGTTGGGACACAATAAAGTTCGAAGTGGTAAGAAAGGCTAAGCCAAATGCAACGCCACGGTAGGCCGGTAAGTAAGCAGTATGTCTTTTTGATGTAGGGTTCTTCAATTTGCATAATATATGTATAGTATTTAGATCCAGTGTATGTGGAAGTGCAGATGGCAATAGGAAATGAAAAATTAGAAATAATAGTGGTGTTTGTTAAATTATTAATCTAATGATAGGTCGGTGATAAATAGTTGTAGTGAAAGTTGAAGAGTGTTGTTGTAAATTGTGTGAGTTGGAATTTACAGAAGTAGAGATATTGAGTGGAAGATGGTTAGCTGTATCGATTTTAGTTGTAGATACGATAATATAATTTCTAAATGTTTAATAACTTGATAAGTGGACGTTTGCATAGATTGGCTAAGTAATAGGTACAAAACATGATAGAGTGTAATGATAATTGAGTTACAGATTGAATAAAGCGAAGTTGGTAGAGAAGAAGTTGTATAAGTGAGTAAAAGGAAGTGAGCACAGGGTAAAAAAATTGGCCATATGATGAAGAATATCACAAAGTCTGATTTGATAGAAATTTTTATGGGTTGCTTTATGTATGTGGTAGAGTCCCAATGTATGATGTCGGTCTAAGGCACTCCGAGCAATGGTGAACACTTTGACAAATGAGCAGAAGGGGAGGGTAGTGGAAATGAGATTTGGAGAGCTGTTAAATATACCTGAATGAAAGTGGATAGGAAGCTGTACTATTGGTTGTACAAGAGATTCAACACTGACAAACTTTGCCTGGAGCTGAGGGACAGTGTTATACTGCGATTATTTTCGAACCAGGTGGGGTGGGTTTTAGGCATCCCATCATAGAGGAATGGGGTTTCGGTATCGAAGGATGTTAGAGAAGAGAAAGTGAATAGATTTGCTTGTCAGTATAACGGTTCAAAAGTTGTCGTTGAGGCAGAAGTTATCGAGAGAATGAAGTCATGTGAGCAAAAGTTAAATTTTCAGCAAAATTTTTTTTTATTTGCCCTGGGCGTATTTCTTTGTCCAATGCAATGCAATCGGTTCAGTCCACAGTTAATGAAGGTTGTTGCAAGCATTGAATCTCCGAGTTTGTATAACTGGGGTGAATTCGTTCTAGACTAATTGACATATTGCGTGGAACATTTTAAAGATTCGATTGTTAGGTGTGGATTTGCATGCGGACTTGGTGGCTGTGTTCTCTTCTTACAGGTATATGGTAGTATTAAAATGATAATTATGCTTAAATGGATATCGCATAATTTAATAAAATGAAAATGTAGAAGTGCAAGATATATCATTATATCAAAATTATGACTATAGTGATACAATGGGACAATTGACATCCGTTTGTAGATGTTGTGTTTAGTGCACATATGTGGTGAGATGAATATGTTAGTGTGTGCAGTTGGCATTGTAAAGAGACGACGAGGATAGTTTATATACAATATGAGATTAATAAAATACTAAAATAAATAAGTTGGGTTATATTAAATGTCTAAAAAAGCTGAAGAGGAAGAAACAGTTGGTGTTATAAGGGGTACTCATAGAAAAGTAATAAACTTATGAATGAAGTTATGTTGGGAAGTATAGCATTGGAAAGGTAGACAGTGAATTTTTCTTGAAATGATAGTAGAATTATGTTGTAACATTTGTCATTTTGTTTGTATTATAGATAATATACTTGGACCATCTAGATATAGGAAAAGCCATCAGGTGGGATGTGTATCCAAGGGTGTGCGCCTGGAACAAGAAGAAAATACGTCATGCTGTGGATTCAGACACTAGAATCGATGGTGGTTTCGGCCGACGAGACGTAAGTATGGACACAGAATGAAAATATATGGAAAGATATTAGTCTATTGTAGTACTGAGTTTATTCATTTGCTTAGGTTTTGGCAATAAAATATGGGAAGCCCCACCCACTGGAGGCAGATGAGCTAGAGTGGGAAAATGTCAGAGTGTGCAGAATGAAAGAGGTACAACCTAACTAGAAGACATCTAGATGATATATAGCAATATATTGAATAATAAAGAATAAGATGCAGTAAATAACATTAAAAGGTAAGAATATTAGATGTAAATGGGTATGGCCTAAAATAAAATAGTTTTAAGAGATCTATTGTATTAAATGAATAGGCTTATGCATGATGTATGTGTACAATTAGGCACATGAAAAATTCATTTTGGTATTTTACTTTATTGCAATGGTTGGAGCGGGCAATAGAAGCCATTAAAGGCCCAATAAATACTCCTAAAGTGCAGTGGGGGCATTCACGCAAATATGATAATGATAGCACCACTCTGAGGAGCAAGGACAATGAAAGTTTATGCCGGAGTGGAAAAACTGTGGGGTAAGGGAGAGTGAACAATGCAAGTTAGGATGCCTTTTAGGTGAATTTACAAATCACAAGTTGAAGAGTTTTCATGCGAGTGTTACAAATACTATGTAGTACATTTGTTGGGTAGTGATTTGTCGATATTTTGAATTTTTTCTTTTCGAGATACAGTTACATCGTTGTGATTTGTGATTGGGATGATGAAATGTTATTTTATGTTTCAGTCAGATATTATTCCAGACTGACCCTATATACATTGCAGGAACATGGTCGAGGAGTTGCACGTGCCAAAAGATTTAAGAGTGGATGCTGATGATACATTGTACGAAGTGGAACGCACGTTAACTAGTAAAGGGTGCACAACATTGGACCAGGCTATATTGAATTTCATAGGGAAGCCTTGCACGAAAGAAGAGAATCTATAAGCTAAAAGCACATCTGTGAAGGTATTATTTTGTAAATGTAAAAATAAATAATGATGCGATGTATGAATCGGTGCAACTTCACAATGTTTGAGTTAGATGGTATCCAGTTAACAAGGGGTGATCTGTCAAGTTTGTTGAATCCTAACCGCGTAATATATAAACGGGTACATTGGCGATAAGAATTTTGTGCAGTGGATAGTTTGTGTTACGACAGATTATAGCTTAAAACTTGCTTAAGAGCTTATGACTATGTTCACTATCTTGGTCACTTGATTGACCATAATTTTGTCGTTTGTCAGGTAATATCAGCTACTGCACGTGTGGCAATCGCTGAATCGTGCCGAAGGAGTGGATCACTAAATCTATATGCAATTGGACCAGAATTCTCTGTGCATGTGCATAACATTATAGATTTGTAAATAAAAAATGACTTCGGTCAATAACCATTTATCGGTGAGGTAGTAATAAATGAATGAAAAAAATTACAGTGTACAATGATGTTAGGAAAGGGCTGCAATGTTGAGTAGTGAGAAGGTGCAACTGTGTGTCAATATTGCAAAGCGCATTAGATCAAACGAAATGTACAGTGCCAAGCTTGGATTCACTGATCTTATAAGTGACAATGGCCACGGTGATTTTTCAATCCAGTATCTACGGTGTTCAGGTTGTACGGTAGAATCCATTTCAAAGCTTGCCAATTCTCCTTACCAGGATCATGCATATACCTGCTCACAACTCCAACTGCCTATGAAATGTCGAGCCTTGTACACACCATAGCATACATCAAGCTACCAACTGCATTTGCATATGGAACCTTCGACATATATTCTCGTTCTGCATCATTCTTCGGAGATAAAGCTACACTAAACTTGAAATGTGGAACAAGAGGTCTACTAACAGGTTTTGACTTTTCATCCATGCCAAAACACTTTAGTATCTTTCTCAGATACTGCTTTTGAGTCAAATACAGTCTCCTGAATTTCCTATCTCTACTTATCTCCATACCAAGAATCCTCTTAGCTTCACTTAGATCCTTCATTTCGAATTCTCGATGCAATTAGGTCTTCAACTTCTTTATTTCTTCTTTATTCTTTGATGCTATTAGCATATCATCAATATAAAAAAGAAGATAAATGAAAGATTCATCTTGTAGCTTACACAAATACACACAATGATCATGTTTGCTTCTTGTGTACTTCTGCCTTTCCATGAACTTGTCAAATCATTTATACCATTGCCTCGAAAATTGCTTGAATCTATATAACAATTTTTTAAGTTTTCATACCATATCTTTTTTGCCAACAACCTTGAATCCTTCTGGCTAAGTCATATAGATTTCTCTTCCAAGTCCCCATGTAAAAACACAATTTTTACATCCAATTGAACTAGTTTCAGATTAAATTGTGCAATCAAGGCCAACAAGATTCGAATGGAGGAGTGTTTCGCAATCGAAGAAAACACTTCATTATAATCGACTCCCTCCATCTGAGCATAGTCCTTGGTTACCAATCTTGCCTTGTAGCAAACATCTGACTTGTCAGGAAATCCTTCCTTTTTTGCATATACCCATTTGCATCCAATTGTCTTCTTCCCTTTTGGCAGACTAGCTAGCTTCTGTGTCTGATTCTTTTAAAGGGAGTGCATTTCTTCATCCATAGCTTTCCTCCACCTTTCTTTTTTTGAACTTCAGATAGCTTCACTAAAAGTGGCAAGAACTTCATCATTCATAATTGGAGATGCGTAAACCACCATATCAACATAGCGATCAGACTTTCAAATCTCTCTTTTTGGCTTACTCAAAGCAATTGATTCATGTTGCTGCAAAGGTTCTTGGATCAAAACCTCTTCATCATTCGACTCTCCTTCTACTGTAGGAGTGTCCCCACCTATTTCATCATCTATTATTGGGTCAATAATTTTTCTTTCAAACTCCACCTGTTTTGTAGTGCTCTCCACCTGTTGCGGAGTACCATCTGACTGCTTCTTAGTCACCCTTTTTAACACAGTAGATTCATCAAAGGTGACATCCCTGCGAAAGATTATCTTCTTTGTCTCTGGATACTAGAGCCTATATCCTTTCACGCCCGAGGCAATTCCCATAAAGATAGCTTTCTTTGCTCTTGGATCTAACTTTGATTCCTTAACATGATAAAATGCAAAGGAACCAAACACATATAAGGAATCATAATCTATAACAGTTTTTTCAGACCACACCTCGATAGGTGTTTTTCCATCAATAGCAGTTGATGGTAATCGATTAATAAGGTAACACGCGTATGTTACAGCCTCAGCCCAAAACCGTCTACCCATCCCAACATTGGATAACATACACCAAACTTTTTCCAGCAATATCCGGCTCATGCGTTCTACCACCCCATTGTTTTGCGGTGTGTATCTAACTGTGAAGTGTCATATAATTCCTTCATCTTCACAAACCTTCATAAATAGATTACTTTTATATTCTTCACCATTATTTGTTCAGAGACATTTGATCATTCTGCCTGTTTGATTTTCCACCATCTTTTTTCATATGATGAAAACGCCTAACACTTCATCTTTTGTCTTTAGAGTATACACCCAAACTCTTCAAAAAAAATCATCAACAAAGGTCACAAAGTAGTGTTTACCTCCCATTGAAGTAGTTTTGGAAGGTCCCCACACGTCAGAGTGAACATAATCCAATATACCCTTGGTATTATGGATTGTAGTGCCAAACTTCACTCTCATCTGCTTCCCTTTGATGCAATGTTCACAAAAGTCTAGTTTGTGAGTCCGTACATTCTTCAATAATCATTGATTTGATAGAATTTTCAAGAATTTTTCACTTGCATGTCCCAAGCGCATATGCCATAACTTGGTTGCTTCTAACTCCTTCTCATTGCTAGAAACTGTTGTTGTCCTCGTTTCAATAAGTGCATTACCCTGATAGTAATACAAATTATTTATTCTTCTTAATCCTTTAATCAGCACCAACGCACTAGAGATGACTTTCATCACTCCATCTTCTACAACCACTTTGGAGCCCTTTGATTCTAAAACTCCTACAAAGATGAGATTCTTTGTCAAACTTGGTACGTACAGGACATCAATCAGATAATTGACCCATCATGATTCCTCAAATGGATTGAACCAATCCCTTCTATGATGTAAGGATTATCATTTGATATGTAGACCACTTCATCTTTAAGCTCTTTAAAGTTAAAGAACCATTTCCAGTTAGGGCACATGTGATGGCTACATCTTGAATCAAGTAGCTATGCACCAAATAAGCTTGTTGAGCATGCAATGAAAGAGCTCGTTGATGTCCTCACAACTAATGAATAGACTGAGTCAGCATCATCACACTCATCTATATTTGAATCTATGACAACTTTTCCTTTATTAGGCTTAGGCTTTAGCTTCGAATAGTCCTTCTTCTAATGGCCTTTCTCCCAGCAAAAGGCACACTCGTCTTTGTTTGATCTAGATTTTGAAAGGAATCTTCTTTTCTTTCCTATCCTTCGATTTTGCAGACGACCTCTAATAACCAGTGCCTCTCCTGCTTCACTTGCCCTTTCTCTCTTCTCCTTTTTCCTCAATTCGAGGTTGTATAAGGCAGCACAAATTTCACTAAGAGTCATTGTAATTTTCCCATATTCATCAGGAAGAGATCCAAACAACATTAAAGTCAAATCTTCGTCTTTGTACGTCTCATGAAAATTCAACAGATCAGCCACTAAATGATTGACATTTGTGATGTGATTATTCATTGTGGTACCAAAAACATAAGTAAAGCGAAACAATCTCTTCTTTATGTAGAGCTTGTTTTGACTGCTTTTCTTCATAAATTTTTTCTTAAGTGCCTTCCACAATTTATTTTCAAAAGTCTCTTTTGAGAATGCATACTTCTGCTCTCTAGAAAGACATGAGCGAATTGTATCACATGCCAACTGATTCGTGGTCTTGCACTCATTTTCCTTCATCTCTTATGGTTTCTCCTCTTCAATAAAAACATCTAGACCTTGTTGAAAAAATGCATCTAGAAGTTCGCTTTGCCACATATCGAAATGGCCAGTCCTATAACAAATTTTCACTGTAAATCTTGCGTTGGTCACAACATTCCTCGCTAGAATAGATGAGGAGGAATTTGACACCGTAGGTGTGAAAGTTTTCTTGTCATCAACCATTTCTACTATAAATTCTATTTAATAGCTTTCAAAGACAAAATCCAATATCCAAGAATCTTTTCTGATGTGGCATATCAGACCAAGCTGCAACCACAGAGCATGCTCAAAAATCTTGGCTCTGATACCAATTGTTGTGAAAGCGTTGCTATTTTAACAATTACTATTACATAAATAGTAAATATGTGTAATGAGCATGAACGATTGTACTAAAAATTGCACAAAATAAATTCTCAAATAATTGAAGTGGTTGTAGATAATCCCACTAAAATCCAACTATCTATGCATGTAATTAATAGCATAATATATCACACTACTATACACCCTAATAAAATAGCTTCCAAATAAAATGTACAATAAAAAACTATAAATAGACAAATAAGGAGACTCACCAAAATGAGATTCGGTCAAGTTTACCTACGTGCTCGAACACTACTCGATTTAATATTTCTCTAATTTATAATATTACAAATAGAAAGGAGAGACAATTAAGCCAATTATACAGGCAATTATTGTTCTTCAAATGGGATGATAAATACAAAAGGGTGGCTCTATTTATAACAAAAGTCACCGCTCCATTTGCTCTACATTCTCAATGTGGGAATTGAGCCACACAAACAACAAACTCCTGAGTTTAATCCTGTAGATGGATATAAGAAATACATGTTCACATCATGTCCAATATTCTATAGGTACATAGATATAGGTGTTCAACAAAAAATCCATTTGAGTCCCATCTAAAAATCTATGCTTAAATTACTTCAAGATCTTTAAACTTTTGTAGTAAATTCCGAAATTTTTTAGTAAATATACTGAATAGAGACATATTGATGTTCAACAAAAATCCATCAGAGTTTCATTTGAAAATCCATGCATACATTACTTGAAGATTTTCAAAATCTTTTTAGTAAATATACTAAAGAACACTATGACAAGGATTCCCAACCTTCAATTTGCTATACAGCAATTTACAGAATAAATAAAAATGTTAACGAATCCAAAAATGCTCAAACATTTCAAAGCGATATTCAAGAAAAACCTTATCCGCAATAGATCACACTTTAAAAGGAAAAAGACTTTCTTTTTTTTTTAAAGCATTTACACGTGTAAAGATGGAAAATTTTTTTCTTTTACCTTAGGAGTAGGGCTTGGGGTAGTTAAGGATTCTTGAGGAAGAGCATTGGTCTTGGATTGAAGCCTTGCTACCCTCCTCTCTCCTAGTACTCTACTTTTCCTCTTTCTTTTGGCTGCCACTGTCTCTGCTATCCCTTAGATTGTATTCATTGCAGGTGATGCAACCACTTTTCTATTTCTTTCTCTGAGCCTCGTCCAGCCAGAAAAAGGAAGATCCCAATTAGTACAGCTTGCGTGGGCTGCAGGAGAAGACGCCAATTGGCAATATTTGCACGTTTAATAGTTATAAAAATGTACATATTACAATGTACGGAAAGAGAGGCATTTTCTTTGCTTTTGGGCATATAACATTTTGATTTTGTGACACTTTTTCTGGTTTTCTTTTTCATGTGGAAATATCTGAAGTTACCAGATTCTAGAAACTGCGTTGTAGTGACTCCAAGCCCTAAATCTGTAAATTCTTCCAGGAAAATGGGACTTCCCTTGATGATAGAAGTTCCCAAAGAGGTCTCTTAACATCACATAATCTCTCAAGAGGTTAGCAGACTACAGCAACCTCCACAAAGGTACTATTGTTCAATGTCCAATGACAGATCTAAAATAATCTTCTAGCGCTGCTCGATCCCTGAGAAAATTTCATTTAAAACTTCCTACACAGGAAAGTTTCTCACTTGGTTACTTCCGACAGAAAAAGAATAAGCTCCGGACTCTCCCCAATTTTACGCTATTTTCCGAGAAATCAAACAAAGAGAAGCTACAAAAATCTTGGCATTTGGCAGCAACTTACGCAATGAGCCCCACGAAACCCCGCCAACCATAAAAAGCTGTTCTTAACTACAAAAGAAACTGAGAGAAATATCAAATTGAATGGTCAACCAATAAATCCTTTGGCTTCTAATGAGATGTATGTAAAATGTCGGTAGTGTCAGACTCTACACCCAATAGCATTCCTCTTTTAGTGCATATCTCAGTGTTCTTGGTTTTCTTCTCTGTGCATATCTCACTCCCAACTCCCTCTTCTATATTAATTTCAGAAACAAAAGTTAGAATATTGTCTTAAGGGAAAATTATACTACAATCTTGTAGTTTGCGAAATATATTTAGTGAGTCACTGTCTTTTTTTAAAATATACTAATTTGACAATATATTTTACTTCTATTATACTATCTAAGTCTTTTTATCCATTTTTTTATAGGTCGAAAGAGAAATGCTAAAATATTGTACTAAAAAAATTATAGTACTATTTTTATAGTTCCACAAATACAATTAGTCAATCTATATATTTTAAAGGATGAACAGAGTATTTTTGTGATTTCATAAGATCCTTTGCACGCCTGTTTTTACTTCAAAGTTCAAACTCACTAGCCCAATCAATTTATAACCAGAAATAAATTGAGATAAACATACTACCGATTAAGAAATTACTAATAAGGAACCTGAAATTTTAAGTGAAAATAATAATAATGGTGATGAGAAAGTTGAAGAAGTCAGGCTGAAGAGAAGTGAATTAGAAAACCAGAGTAGATGGAAATCGTTCTACAGAGCTTGATTCTTTAGATAGCTAATTTGCAATTTGTTTTTTCTATTTTTAAGTAACCATAAACAATTCAAGGTGGGTTTTAATGATTTTGGATGGCACTGTACAGAAACGGTTTTATATTGTTTCAAATTTACATTTGGCTTATGTTTTTGAATTTCTCAACTGAGTTTATCAGATTTAAGTCATTTTCGTTTGATGAAATTGGTTTTCCTGAATTTTGGTTTTTCAATTTTAGAATTTGGTCATTATCAGAGGGAGACAATGTTTTGGTTTCCATTAGGATATGATAAGTTATATGAATCTTTTGTTTACATTCTACTGTGTGTTTGAGCTGAAAACAAACTAACAAGAAAGTAAGCATACAATAAATGTCAAGACTTTTGCCCTTTCCAGCACAAATATATTTTTGCAATAAGAAAGGCGAAAAAAAAAAATCCATCCATGATCATTAAAAGCTGTTTTACATTACAACAATTGTTAAATTACAATGACATAACAACACTCACCATTCTGTTAAAATGACATATTTATATGGTTGAAACTAAAAATGTCTATATATACTGCAAGATTGGTTCTGTTCATTCTTCCCTACGCATTTTGACATTAAGTGGAAGTTCTTTGTAGGATTGCACCTTCTCAGCAGCTCTACGTACTGGTCTTCCAAATGAATATCTTGGTGCTTCATTTCTTAGCTCACATACTGTTTCTTCTTTTAGACCATCTTCTTCTATTGGATTATCAACTGACTGACTTATTGAGAATTTGAGATCTTCAATCTCAAACAAGTTCTCCATAGGCTCCTTTTCTTGGGATTTGAACCTGGCAGATTGTCTTCTCAAACAGCGCCTGCACAGAAAAAATTACAGTTGAAATTACAAAATCACAAAAAGGGTTACTGTTTTCTTCTTTCTGACTCAACCTGCATCGTGTTTTTATTAAGACTTTGCAAAGTAACAGTCCCTGAAGTTGTAAATATGTGTTGTGCTCTAACAAAAATCAGAATTATGCATTCAGAACTTGCCTCGCCAGGCATGAAAAGGGTAGAGAGCAAACTTACCGTTTGTTTTCAAGCTTCTCTTTTTCTATACCTTGTCTAGATGTAGTAGAAGGGCCTGTAGCTGCATGTAAATTGAAATGGTCTTATATAAGTAACCATTATCAAGAAACAAAGACAATAAATTAAGATTAGGTGAAAATATCTACATTGACTTCTTGCTGTACGCCTTCTGATTCGATTGCTAGATTTGGTATCACTGTTAGCTTTCTGTATGCAATCTCTAGCTATATTCTTCTCTCCTTCCTTAAGCCAGCAAAGTATGATAAGGTCAAGTCAGAAAATTGCATAACTTTTAACGGTTCTGATAGTATCATGGAACTAAAGTCTCACCTGAGGCACAGAATTTTGATTGTTGTTACTGATATCTGCTTTTCCCTGCATAATAAAGCTTAATTGATTGCGTTTGACAAATATAAAAGTAATCATTTCAATATAAACTTAATTTATTCAAATATAAAAGTATCACAGTACATGGATTTAAATTCTTGGTTTTTCTGCATAATATCAAATTTAACAATTGTCATTGCATTGTATTAATTGAGATCAAAAAATGCAAAACAAGAACGAACCAGTAGTCTCATGTTTTTGGCTTTAAGTAATGCATCCTTGCATACAAGCTCATGTTGTAATGCCTTCAACTGAAACAAAAATGCCATTTCTCAAATTGGACACCAAAACAATAATAGATCCTAAAAAAAGGACTTCTAGTTATTCAAGCAAATAGTTTAAATTAGAACAAACTTGCCTTTTCTCTTCCTAAATTAACCTCCTGTGGAATCAAAACAACATAAATCAATATCACTATGAAACGAATTCTGGAGAAGAATAAAAAAATTTTGAATTCTAAGTCATAAGGAGAAACTAACAGCTAACATCTGGCTGTTTGATTGAGCAAGATTCCAATTTTGCAATTGCAGTTTCTGATAATGCGTTTTCAGATTCCTAAGTTGGTTATTACTGACTGCTATAATTTTACTGTTCAATCAAAATCAAGAAAACCCAAATCCATCCAGAATAGGCACAACACAACTAGAAAAAACTTATATATAAAAGAAAATTAAACTGTAAAAGGATACTCTCGGTCTTCAATAAGCCTCATCAGAGTAGCTTTTTCCTGCTCCAAAACAAAAAAAAAAATAATAAAGTAAGTGCTTTTAAGCCAAAGAAATTGATTTGTTTCTAATAAAGGGAAAAACACATATGAAAATAGACCAAACAAAAAATTTTTAGTACCATAAGAAGCTGATTAATCAAATCTTCTGTAGAATTGGCAATTGAGGGCTGCTTTTCTTCTAAAGTAACCAATTTGGCTTGTGACTGAGAATTTGTAATATCAGAGAGTCTTTTCCTTACTATGCTTCCAAATGATGATCTTTTTGCCATTCTTTCACCTTTCATGATTTTCTATCTAAAACCTCGAATGGGTTATTTTGCTGAACACAAATAAGTCAAAAAATGAACAGGATAATTGTTGAAGAAACAATTCAAGAAACCCTTTTGCTTAAAAAAAGAATTCAAAATCAAGATCAAGAAATGGAGGGATACAAGAACTGATGAATCTTTTGTTAGATTTGAGTGTGAAGTTAAGATTTGATTCAAGATGAGAAAGAAGGAGAGAAGAGGGAAGTGAAAGAGAGAAAAAAGAAAAAGAAAAAGAAAAAGAGCGAAAGAGAGAAAGCAAAGGCAAAGACGATAACGAGTGGAGGTTCGGAGCTTTTAACGGCTTTCCGAAGCTAGGTACCAAGACGCTACCAAACCTGAATTTAAATTTCCGAACCTTTTCTTTGTTCTTCTTATTACCGACCTCGGATCCAATATGCATAGGGCCTTTAAATATTGTTCCATTTAATAATGGCATGTAGTGTAGGGATTTTGTAAGTGATTTGGTCGCTCATTTTATTTTTTAGAACTTTGCTAATTCTTACTTTTCGCTGTACCAATTTTGAAAAAGTATGTAAGAGTGAATATAACATTACAATATAATATAAGTGACGAAATACATAAATTTATTTTAATTTGTTAATTTAATTTTGGATCTAATTTAAAAAAAAGCTTCCAACTCTACAACTCAATTTTTTTCTATGGGGCAGTCTAACTTAGTAATTTAAATATATTATCACTCTAATTGAAAAATAATTAAAATTTTATAATTTTTTATTATTAAAATGGGTTTCACTTAATTAGTTTGGACTAATTTAACCAAGCTCCCAAACTGGTCAAAACTCACTTTATTGTTAAACCTAACATCTAAAAAAAACAACCCTAATTTTCTAAGCACTTGGAACTGGCAAGCAACTATGAAAAGGCAGTCCAGTTAATTCCACTTAAACACCATGGCATTTTCCATCAATTTCCACACTCAAAAACCAATAACGCTCTTTAACTATCAAACTGACAACTTTCCCCATCACACTGCCGACGGAAATCTCTACGCTTTTCTAATAGTATTCCTCCACCTCACCACTTCCCTAACTTTAATTCTCTCCATGTGTCCCTCCATTCCTCTTCCATACACACCTTCTCCTTCTTCAATTCTCATTTTCCTCCATCAACATTCCTCCGTCGGCATCTTTGCCCAATAGAAGAATTACCGTGACAGTTGCTGCTGCACTGCCATCTTCTCAACAGCAGCAGCAATTCTGCAATGGATTAACAACAATAGCTTAGCCATCATCTCGATCCAGCAACCGAAGACTAACAACGGCAATAGAGAAGACTGTTGGAGTAAGGGAGCGATAGCGGTGCTCATAGATGCTTGGGGAGAGAGATAATTAGAGCTGAGCAGAGGAAATCTAAAGCAAAAGCACTGGAAAGAAATGGCAAATATCGTAAGTAGCAGAGAGGAATATTCAAAGGCGGCGGAGACTGATTCAGTGCAAGAATCGGATTGATAGGGTGAAGAAGTATAAATTAGAGAAGGCAAAAGATTGCTGCAGGTGGTGGACCAAGTAAACAGGAAATTAGAAAGTTAGGATTTTTATTTTTTAATGTTAGGTTTAAACGATACGATGAGTTTTGACGATTTTAGGTGAGTTTGAGTTAATTAAAATGATGAGTTTCAAGGCTTAGGTTAATTAATCTAAGTTGGTTAGGTGGGATTCACTATAATAATAAAAAATTATAGAATTTTAGTTGATTTTTTTCAATTGGAGTGGTAATATATCTAAATTACTGAGTTAAGGTGTCCGAAGATAAAAATTGGTTTAGAGTGATACTGTAACAGATTACAAAAATGAAATATTTTTATAGTTTAAACCTTTTAATTTTGTAACATCCTCAACTTTTATTTTGACTAATAAAACACTAAAATTTATAAAATTAGCTCTTTACCCTTTAATTACACCTATAAAATTGCTCTTAACTTTATTGGATTTGGTGCTACCTTTGAGGACCATAAGGCTATTTTATTCGAGTTATATCAGGCCATTTCAATACCCTTTTAAATGCAAATGTGGTTGAAGCTTTGGCATTAAGAAGGACATTAGAATGGGCAGAAGTGAATATGAATGGTGTGGGTGTTATCCATTCTGACAACCAACAATTAGTTTATGCATTGAATTCATCTTCTATGGATTTTTCAGATGTTGATTTACTTGTACAAGACTGAAGATTGGCTCTCAGTTGTAGAAACGACATTAGAATTCACTGGATTCGGAGACAAGCCATTCTTTTGCAAAAGCCTCCTGCCTTCATGCTAGTTTCCATGTTTGGGATGTTATTGCAAACTGTTTATTGTCTCTTCAATTATTCTCTTAATGAAGTATTTTCTTTTCCAAAAAATATAATTTTTTTTAACTTATTTTATTAAACACTTCAACTTGTAAAATTATAACAGTTAAACACTCATTAAAAAATTAAAATTAATAAAAATTATTATTTCAAAAATCATGCTAACCACGTATCAAGTCAATATTTTACAAATAAAAGTCAAAAATCTTAAAAGATATTTATACTAGTGTCAAAAAATAAATAATGGTACTAAAATTTACAAGTTCAAGTATATACTAGGTCATTTATAAAGTTTAGGGTGCCACAAAATTAAAATTAGCAAAGTTCACAAGTGAATTTATGCATCCAGCCTATACAAGTGGTGTAGCATTTTCTGGTACCTGTCTTGTCTAATTGTGCCCTTTGAGCTTCATAGTTCCCCTTCCGCACTAAAAAAAAAATGGAAAACAAAATGAAAGAGCAAGCTTGAGTGGATCTAAAAATAACATCCTGCCCCAATTAACACATTTCAATTTTCTTACTAAAATCAAGCTTCAGGGTCTTATTGTTGTTGATCAACAGTTTTAATCAGATTCTGTTAAGAGAAACATTGAAAAAAATGTAATAATAACCATTATAAACATGATTTTTCAAATACAGAATACAAAAATGGAAAAACATGAAACATTGATCGCAAAAATTCCTGTGCTAGAATTTCAGGTTTTTGTTCGGTTCAATTTTGTATAAATTCTGGTTGAGTTCAGTTTCGGTTTCTTAAAAATCAGTTTATTTTGGTTTTGTGAAAGTTCAAATTGAATCAATTGAATCGAACCAAATGCTAACTCCTAAACTAAGTCTGTGTTTTTTTTTTTTAAATACCAAACCTGATAAATGTTTCTTGAAATTCTGGCAGGAATTCACACAATAGGAAATACCAGATGCATCAGCTATAGACGGCGGCATTACAACCAGTCAGGAAATGGAATTTCTCCTGACAAAGCATGAAGCATCCATGGTACTTGTGAAGAAATATACAGAGAACAATGAGCTTTTCTTTGAGCAGTTTGCCAAGTCAATGATTAAAATTGGTAAAATTAATAATTAATTGGGTTTCCTGGTTTTTTAATAGTCCAAAAGTAATTAATATGCCAAGGAATTGTGTTTGATTTCATAATGATCTATTTGTTCTTTATACGCTTATTCTAAAGAGAAATTCATTTCTCCATTTTGTTCTTGCCACTCTGACATCACAGTGGTGGATTCTGCAGCCTTTTCTGCTGTCTACTAATGGAATTTCAGTAATTATTTTCACAAATAGCTGAAAGGTAAATATTATTTTCTGCTAGTAATCACAGTTTGTCTAACAATTTATAACCCTATAAATGAACTGAACTATGGAATTTTGTATGGTTATGTTAAATTCATAAAATTGTAGTTATGTGAGTGAAGTCAACGTTCATACAGAAGGAAAACATAAAATCCATATTGCATTTCATAATTTTCTAATACTGAGAACTTACTGCATGACCAACAAATCCCGGCGAACGAAAACATGTTAATAGAAATATACCAAAATGAAGTGCAATTCAAGTTGATCACAAGGTAGATAAGTATGGATGTTCTACGAGTGTCTGTATAAGAGCAAAGATATAAATCAGAAGAGACCATCCAATGGTGAATGATCAACAAAGAATCTCACTTTAGCCTTAGCATTTGAGACTTTTTCTCTTATAGTTTCAGCCTCAGCTTGTGCTGCAGCCAGTTTCTTCTTTGCCAAATTCACTTTTTCTTGAAGTGCCAATAGTTGGGGTTCATAAACTTCTAGCTCTTCCTTCTTCTCCTTGATCACTTGATTACTTCTATCCCTCCTCTCCTTCAAAGTTGAAGATTGTTTGATCAATTGTTTTGCTTCCAACATGTCTTTCAACCTTGGCTGCAGCCAGTCAACATCCAAACCTGCAGTTCTGAAATCATGAACAAGAGCAAGTGCCTTTTCGATTTCGAATTGAGGAAGCTCGCACAATTTTTTTGTTTGAAATGTTTGGATGAACTCAGAAAGATTCTCCAATGCCAAGGAACGACCTTCTGGAGTTTTCATAAAACAATTTGCAGCTATATCTCCATACTTCTTAACGATATTCCTAACTGTAGACGCGAATGCTTCCTTCACTCTATATCCCA
The DNA here is from genome assembly GCA_948099535.1 of Jatropha multifida. Lineage (NCBI taxonomy): Eukaryota > Viridiplantae > Streptophyta > Magnoliopsida > Malpighiales > Euphorbiaceae > Jatropha > Jatropha multifida. The sequence continues at coordinate 23,458 of CANUEX010020286.1, forward strand.
AGAAGGCAGAAGATGCTTCCACATCTAGATCAGAATCATTCTCACCCCACATACCAACCATTTCTGACAAGCCAAAACTGACAGTTTGGGTTAAATGACCGCTCATTGAGTTAGGATTTGCATTCTTGTCTAGCATTTCTTCACCCACGTTCAATGCCATTGCAGGTTCCCCACTTGAAAAAGTGTCAGCAACCAAAGGAATAGAAGAGGGATCATTTCTTTCTCTTTCAATTTGAGGTATCTCCCCCAGCAGAATGTCCCTGCGTTCTCGAGTTTCACTACTCATCATTGCCTGACTCAAAGTTGGGGGAAGTTTCACATGTTCTCTTTGGAATCCTGCTGTGAAACTTTCAGAACCTGATAACCTTGGAGATAACTGCACAAAATATTTGAATATAATTGTAAAATAAATCTGATAATTCGTGGAAAAGGATAGAAAGAAAAAGCAATATGGTTTCTTCATTAAGATGGTGAATGCATGCATATGCAAATGTTTTCTTTGTTATTTACAAAATGAATGACCTACTGATTCAAGTATATTGTCAATTACAGCCAGACTTGGTGGAGAACAGTCGCTAATCGAGTGGCCTTCTAACTCTTCATATTCATTCGTAGATATTTCTGGCCTTGGTCCACTAGCATCTTCTGGTTCTTTAAACCTCTTTGCTGATCTTGAGAATCTGCCATATTTGAGGAGCATTTTAGCATCTGGGCTCGAGTATTTACAGGAAACTGGGTAGGATGCAGGTTCCCGAGACAACACCTGTTTAGCCAATAACAGTTTTATTAGCCTGATAGTTGACAATCAAGCCATGTAAGTTAACTACAAAATATATATTCATATACTCAAATCATATCAGCTTCTCATTATTGCTTATTGATGCTTGCTCGGTGTAGGATGATGCTTGACACACATCAGATTAAACCCAAGGAATCTAAAATGAAGAAATCTATTACCAAGTACCAGTTAGATATAAGCATATCAGAAGAGATAAAACTCAGTTTCCATTTTAGTGAAAAGGGCAAGGATTCTTTCGGCAGAGGAAAACATTAAGCATAATGGTTTATTTTAAACATCTACTTACCATCTAAGGAATACGGAGTAAATAGAATCACCTTACCGACTTGTTGTTTAGTTGGATAATGAAAATATTAATGCTAATGTGAAACTGTTAGTTCTAAAAATCAAGCTGTTGGAAGTTAAAAAGAAAGGGTCAATAAACGCAAACAGACCCTTTAAAAAGGTTAACCAGCGAAGGGCACAACTCAGGGACATCGATATAGAGCCTTCTATGGTTATGTCTTCCATTAATTTCTCATACTTTCTGACATTTTCTCACAAACCAAACAGGGGAAGAAAGAAAATAAAATGAAAAGCATACTTGATGATAGCAAAGTGTTGTTTTTACTCTTTGTACCCAAACAAGAAAAATAGGCAAACTTACAAGAGAACTATGAAGGAGGGAATTTTTCGGTAATTTTCTTTCCCCAGAATTTTGCTTCTCAACACCGAAAAATCTGAAAAAGCTTCCATTTTGAACCAGTTATATATCATTCTAGTAGCTAAAAACCCAAAATCCAAACGCAAGAAAGTTTTCATATCAAGTTGTTGCAATTTTTTTTATATAATAAAACCAGAAAGTACAAAACAAAGTCAAAACCTCTCCTTGACCATGGACATCGTAAAAGATTAAGCACATATAATACGTAACATTCAGTTCTCTTGACAACGTTTTCTTAGAAACCAAACACTGGAAAGAATTTAGAAAAAGAAATTGTAGAGAAACTTTGTGTAAAGGTAAATGGTTCCTTACTCTCTTGCACCAACAAGCAAAATGGGTAAAAGTCACTAAATAAAGAAAGAAAAAGGAGGGATTTTTATACTCATTTTTCCCATCATTTTGTGTCTCAACACAAAAAAATTTTAAAAAAAAAGTTCCCATTTTGAAGCACTAAAAAAAAAAGTGTAAATATTGAATTTTTTTTTTCTTGTTACCTTAGGTGTGGGGCTTGGGGTGGTGAAGGACTCTTGAGGAAGATCATTGATCTTGGCTTGAAGCCTTGTTACTCTCCTCCCTCCTTCTATTACTCTTATTTTCCTCTTTCTTTTGGTTGCCGTTGTCTCTGCTTTTCCTTGACTTGTATTCATTGCAAGTAATGGAAGCACTTCTCCTTTTCTTTCTCAGCCTCACTAAGCCAGAAGAAGGAAAGCCTGCAGAAGAATTCTAAAACTCCAAAACCCCCAATAATAAAACAGGGCTAGAGGAGGGCTTTAATTAGGTGTCTTCTTGACCGTTGAACATCCTTTGCATTTTGCTGAAACTCACTCAACGTACCGCATGTTTAAAACACGTTCACATTTTCTTTACATTTTGGGCATACTTAACATTTTGATTTTGTGTTCGTTTCTCTGCCTTTTTAGAGCCAACGGTGAATTTAGCATGTAAACGACAACACAAAATACTTGGTAGAATAAAATTGGAAAAATTATAACTTTAGTGTCTAAACTTTCAATTTTTTTCTATGTCTAAACGGAAAACACTATCGATTTGGTTCTTAAATTTTTTTTATTTTTACAATTTAGTGTCTCCAGTAAATTTTCATGTCCGGAATATAGTTAGACAACTGTGAAACTCAATTTTAATGTGTTGGTACCTATGTGGATTAATTGTTGTCATGTCTCATGACACGTCAACTCCATGTCAACAAAATTACTTTTTAATTTTCCCATTTATTCTTCATTTAATGCAGCCACACCTACCTAACAACTTATTATATTATTATCATTTTTAATGCTGTCAAACCTTTCTAAGCTAAGCTTTAAACGGTTGTCTGTGAAAGTTGGAGAGTAATAAACCAAAAGAATGGATTTTAGGTACTGTAGATGTGGAATGCAATGCCTAGTTAGGACTTCATGAACAGAGTAGAATCTTGGAAGGCGATTTGTTGCTCGCGAAAATCGACTAATGAGTTTTTTTTATTTTTCCCATTTTTTGTTTTCTCATTTTTCCAAATATAATTAATTAATAAATGAAAGATTATTTGCTTTTAAGGTTGATAGAAACTATGGCTATGACTTTTTCGAATGGATGCCCACCATGGATGTCCCAGGTATTGGGACCTATTCTTTGCATCTTCACAACAAGTAAAATTGCCTTTTAAAGGCGAAATATTCTTCAACTTGATTTCCTCTTTCAACCGAATCAAAGAGATTTCTGGAGATCGATCAATCGTGCCCTAACGAGAAGAAGAGGAGAAGAGTTTGGATGCAAAGCATTCATCGATCAACAATCTGAGTTTCAGTTTTCTTTTTTTTTTTCTTTCTTTCTTGTTCTTGTTCACCTTAGGTGAAGGTAAGTTAGGTGTGGGTGCATTAAATGAGGAGCAAATGGAGAAATTAAGAAGTAATTTTGCTGACGTAGAGTTGACGCGACATGAGGCATGGCAAAAATTAATCGATGTAGGCGCCATCACATTAAAATTGGGTCTCATAATTGCCCAGCTGTATTTCAAGATATAAAAATTTGCTAGAGACACTAAATTACAAAAATAAAAGTTCAAGGACCAAATTGATAGTATTTTCCATTCAGACACCAAAATAGAAAAAAATTGAAAATTTAGGCACTAAAGTTATAATTTTTCCAATAAAATTAAAACTCAACGTTTAGCTGCAGAGTTGAGTGTTTTAGGCATAAAGCTAAAATTTGTCACTTTTGAATCCGAAAGTTAACATTTTTTTTTATAAAAATACTATCCAATTTTAAAATAATTTTAACAATATTTTTGAATATTATATATTTTATACTTTTTTTAGTGTATACATTCATATCATTAAACCAAAATTAAATCAAAGCATTAATTGTTTTATTAAATATATTATATAATTTTAAAAATATTAATTATGTATAATAAATAGATAAAATAATGCCCTTACTTGTCATTTTGCCATCTAACTATAAGTTTGATAGCTGAATTACTCGATGTTAGAACAATCAATTTCAATCTTTTTTTTTAAAGAATAAATGAGAACTTTATTAATTTAAAGGAACAAAATGAGCAAAAACAAAATGGAAAATAGAAAGAAGCATCTCCTCTATCCAAACGTATTCTTTTAACAAATTAGAATAAACTAACTTCGATAGCTTATGAATTGCCCAGTTGTTACTTCTACGAACATGAACACATTGAAAATTCATTAAATTACTAACAAAAGAATCCAATGTCGATCCAAGTTATTTATTTGGGCCTCAATTTTCACAAGCCCAAGTATAATTATCTATCTCACAGACCCTATCCAACCGGCGACGGTTACCAAATATTCACAACAATATATAGTTGCCTAAAGCAGTAGTGTACATTTTTTCTTCTTTTACATATTGTAATTGAACAATTTTCTTTACAAAGAGTTCTTGATAAAGACAATGTAGAATTCTCCATTTTTGTTGATTAACAATACTCTGATAATCTCATCATAATATCACAGCCTCTCCACTAAATTCCTTGATCCATTCAATCTTCTTCTACAACACCTTGATGGTAACTTTTGTTTTTTGATTACCTACAACAAGAGCATCGTCAAATTGGATAATGAAAGAGTTACAAAACAAAAAAAAAAGTGAGAACTTGAAGATCCAGATCCTTACAAGTTAATGAACTCTAATAACCCTACATCTATTATGGTAAGTGCTCCTCCCACAGAAAAGAACTATTTGTCCTTGAATAGATCCATGCTTATTGCCCTAAGAGCCAAAGATAAACTAGGGTTTATCAATGGCTCCTATATCAAACCTACACCAAACACACAGTTGTACGAGAAGTGGTTAAAAGTAGATAGCATGGTGGTCTCTTGGATTTTAAACTCAATTTTCAAGGAAATTGTTGATGCTTTCTTATACACTAATAGTGCAAAGGAGTTGTGGGAGGAGCTAGCACAAAGATTTGGAGAAAGTAATGGACTCATGCTTTACCAAATCAAATGTGAAATTTTTGGTTTATCTCAAGGAAACTCCACTATTATGGTGTATTACAATAAACTAAAGAAATTATAGGATGAATTGATGTGTTTAAGACCTTTGCCTACTTGCCTATGTGGAGCATCTAAAATAATATCTACTATTGAAGATGAGGACAAACTGATATAATTTTTAATGGGGCTAAATGAGAGTTATGATCATGTGAGAAACCAGATACTCTTGATGGACCCTTTCCCAAGTGTAAATAGAGCCTATTCTATGGCATTGAGAGTGGAGGAGCAAAGAGAGATACACAACTTGAGCTTTGAACCAAATGAGAATATTACTGTAATGTATGCCCGAAAACCAAACATAAACTTTTAGAAAAACACAGGAAACTCCCAAAAACCTTACAATAGAGACATGAAAAACTTCAATAAAAAAAAAGATGACAAATTCTGTGACTATTGCAGAATAGGAGGACACACCAAAGATACTTGTTTCAAGTTACACGGCTACCCTGAGTGCTTTTATGAAAACAAGCTGAATAATATCAAGGCAAATGCAAACCTAGTTACACAAGATCTACCAGAAACCCCCATGTCAAGGGCCAATTTTTTTCTTGATAGTTATAGAGGACTAAATGATAGTATAGCTAAATTTTGTGCAATAGTAGGTACTCATAGTAATGAAAGGCAAAGGCACACAAGGAGAATACAATGTTAATGAAACTTTCGCATCCAACACAGTAAGCTTTGCAAGTACTATATCCAATTCTTATCCTAAATGCATGACTGTTAACGAAAAAGGTTCATGGATTGTGGACATAGGTGCCATTGATCACATGACACATAACATGCATTTTCTTTTACACTCTTCATCAACTACCTAAACCCAAACCTATCAAGTTACCAGATGGCACAATCAAATAAGTTACTCATACAGGCACCATACATTTAAATGCTTCATTAACACTTTACAATGTCCTATACATTCCCTCTTTCACATGTAGTTTAATTTCTGTCAATACACTAGCCAAGATTAAGAAAATATATGTGAAAACCTTACCAAATCATTGCCTCTTGCAAGATTTGTAGAGTGATCTTGTTATTGCCATTGGGAAAGTAGTAATAGGTTTATGCCATTTGAATAGTGCTTCTTTTGTAACAACGCAAAACCCCTCCACTTCATTTCTTTCAAATACCATTTGTATTACTTCAAACCCTTGCAAGGACCGCAATAAACATATCAGTTTCCTTTGGCATAATAGATTAGGACATATATCCAATAAAAGAATTAGACACATACCAATGTTATCAAATGTTAGCACTGATTCATGTGATTGTCTTGTATGCCCAGTTTCTAAGCAACAAAGGCAACCATTTTATCATAGCACTAGTAACACAAAAAATATTTTTGAATTGATTCACACTCATGTTTGGGGTCCCCACTCAATAACCTCTCTAACTTGGGCTAAGTATATCCGCCTCCCCTGAAATTTTTATTTCGAAACATTCCCATTTAAATTTAAATTGTAAATTATTAGCCAATAATATTACGCCACGTAATAATATGGGGATCGAAAATCATTTTGGTTCCCCCGAAAATTTATTGAATAACCATTAATCGATTAAAATCGGACCAATATTTCTTTAATTGGACCGAATTAATTTAAATTAGACCCGAATCAGATATTTTCGAAAAACACTGTGCGTCACTATTCTTTTCTCCCCGGCAATTTACCTTGGACGGTTTGTTTTTATTTAATAATTAAAAACTTTATAATATTTTATTATTATTTTATTTTATTTTATTTTTATTTATTTTTTTTCTTTAAATTTCCTCTCCTTCTTCTTCGTTGATCGACAACCACCATCGACGCCTCCAACCTCCTCCTGTCACTGCGCCTCCACCTCCATCACAGCCACCTTCTTCCTCTTCCTTCTTCTTCCTTCTTCTTCTTCCTTCTCTTCTCTTTCTTTCTTTCTTTCTTTCTTTCTCCTTTCTTCTTCCTCTCTGCTGCGTTGTTTCCCTCTGTAGAAACAGTGTCGCGCCTCCTCCTCCAGCAGCTGCAGCAGCACCGCCATCTCCTCCGCAGCAGCAGCAGCGTCGCGCCATCTCTTCCGCCACAGCAGCTGCTCTTCCTCCAGCAGCAGCCACCTCCTCCAGCAGAACAGAGCAGCGCCACAGCAGCTTCCTCCGCCTCTGCCCCTCTCTCTGCAGCGTCGCGCCACCTCCACGAGCTCCGCCAGCTCCTTCTCTTCCTTCCTCAGCCGCGCCACAGCCACCAGCAACGCTCCAGCAGCCCTCCTCCGCCTCCCCTGTGTCGCGCTACCCCTGCTGCAGCAGAGCAACAAGTTCTGCAGTTCCATTTCTGCAGTTCCAGCAGCCTTCTTCGCGTCGCGCCGCCTTGAGCCACCACCAACTCCTCCACGCGACCTTGCCAGCAAGCTCAGCTTGCTTTCGGCCACCGTTCCCTCCTCCTTCAACCTTTGATTCGAGGATTTTTGGGAATTTGACGAATATTGGGTATAATTTACTATTTTAGAATTTATTTGATTAAATTTGTGATTAATTAGTTGGTTAATTTTTGAATAATTGATTGAATGATTTTATTATTTGAGTA